>KV428018.1:0-276988 GCA_001632355.1 Sistotremastrum suecicum HHB10207 ss-3
GATTTCGTACTGTAGGTAGTGCGGAGTCTGCCGCTACTTAGCACTTGTTTGCTTGACGCGGGGTATAAATATAAACATCTACTACTACTACTACTTGGCCTGTCAAGACTAAGGCAACTACTCCGGCCGCAACTTCAACTACGCCTCCTGCTTCAACGGATATCTGCTGTGAAACCTATGGAGTGGTCGCCGTAAACTCCTCGGTCACTCTGTGTGTTACTTCCGTGAGTCTGAGACATTATAAACCTTGAAACTCACTCACCAAATGACGAAGACGAGCGGATCGATTACCGCAACTGCAACGCCCACCCCAACACAACCTCCGACGGATCTCAACACTACTGTATATCACCTCTGTACTTTTAGTTGCAATGGAATCCCGGGACGGCCGATCACCTCTACCACCTGTGCAGAGTCTTGTCAATACACCACGGTAAGTAGGCGAATTACCACCAAGTTGAATGAAAGATAACATTGCTTCAGACGCTCGGGGTATGTTTTCACTCGTAAGCAGAAATACAGAGAAATCATCAATAGCCATTCACGTAGACTGGACCCCCTACCACTATTCAAGCGACTACTCTGACCAACCCCAACATACCGAACTCGCAACCGACTTGCTCGTTTTCTCCGGTTGTCGTGGGAACTCAGGTGCCCTGGGGTCAATGTGGTACGCTGTAGTAACCCCACATAAATATCACTCTCACTGAGTGATAATTTCTTTTCAGGCGGCCAAGGATATCAAGGGCCCACTGGCTGTCCTGCTGGTTTCACTTGTGTCGCAGATAATGTATACTATTCTCAGGTCAGTTTTGTGCACATTTCGCTCCGCGAAATGTTTTCCTGATTATATTCTAGTGCCTTGAGTAGCCCCAGCGCAAAGCTTCCATGAGATTGAGCATAAATTAAAGAGGCTACCAATCGCAAGTCGTTCGGCATGCCCTAGTTTACCACTGTTGCTTCGACTGCTGGCCCGAGTTCGGGCAGGGCAGAAATGGTTCATGAGCTGCTTTCTTGTCTCACGTTCTGTCGGCAGACGGAATTCTATGGACATTTTCTCTATTCTTTCCTGGATGGAATGAGACTTTAACTGGGATATATACGTCGAATACGGAAGGATATTCTTAGGGATATTCGAGTTCGTAACTTGCTTAGTAAGCAGCGGCGGGACCTCCGCTTTCGGCCGATTTCGCCGATGCGGCTGACGCCACCTCGCCCGGCCACAATGCATCCAGGTCCACCACCGTGTCTTCAATTCAGACAACTATATCGTCCTCCAAACTCTGGATGCCCATGTCTATCTTCTCGCGGTCTTCCAAAATTTCGTCCAAGCACCTTAGCGAGGCGGATTTTTTTCAAAAGGCGAAAAACGAACTCTTCGCCCTGAAATCTCTGGATGAAGATTCAGTCGCTGGCTTTCGGTGAGGTCTGCGGTAAATCTTTGATGAAATGCGATCCACCGAGCTGTCATACATTCTCCTTGGGTAGTGCTGTGGAACTTCAGTCCTTGTCCATTCCAGCTCTCGAAAGGCGACCTTAGCGGCACTCTTGTCAGCGTCATCGAAGCGGGACGACTTGGCTGCGCATTGCCCAAGCTTTGCATTCGTCATGGATTAGAGTCGGAAATCTTCCCTTCCTCGCATCGCTCCCGTCTGAGCCATCTGAAAGATCCTTGCAAACCTTTTTACGACGGGGCGTTCTATACGAGCTGTTGTGGCCGATACGGAAAGGTGAGCGCTGGATGTATTCTGACGGTGGTGACTATAGTACGTGTCTTTTATGAGCGTAGGGAAAAAAGCCACCTCAAGACCACGATACAGCCGTTTGTCCTCGCTCACGTCTCGGACCACCTCGTTACTCCTGAGTCCCCGCCCGACTGTCCTCCGTCTCACACATTAATCAATCAATCTGAATCTTTACGTGTGATCAGTCTCTCTCGACGCGTTTATGAACACTCTGGCCTTTCAATCGTCACGATTTCTGTCCTGGAAGACGTCTGAATCATAGAATGCCGTCTGCGCCTCGAAACGGGAGGCCTGTACATCGATTCACTCGCCATGAACCCATCAGCATGTTATCGATCTAGACAGTCTGAGCTCTAGCAATGCGAGAATATGTTCAAACCCGAGAATGCGGCCCCCGAAAAGATGCTTCCAGTTTGTCAGCAATATTACCACTCGGCAAAATGTACTTCGGCGTCATGCTATTACCTCTTACGTTGCGGCCTGATCGCGAATTCTTCTTCGTGGGGAGCGGCACCTGCCTACTCCATCAGTCAACTGGATCCTGTGACCTACTGAATCAAGGTAGAACAGCCTCGGCCCGTGGCACGAGTAAAGCAAGTCCTTTTGTACGAACGAATGGGGGTCCCGATTTACCGGTTTACCATTCAGTGTTGGATGATCTGGCTTCGAATGGCATCAAATATGAACGGTGCGGGACACTCTTATCGAAGCGCCAATCACTACCCTGAGCACCGCCGTACTCAAAACCGCTCTAGTAGGCTGCACGATATTTGCTCATTGTCTCGCGGATTGGCCACATAGTCTCGTATCATTATAGTAGCTGATACTTTCTCCATCATTGACCTACACACTGTCAAGCCATGGTTGCGCTCGTGACGTGGGAAGCGGGCTTCACTTTGAACACCGAAATTATTAATGATGACAGTTAGCGCCGTCCTCAAGGCACCCAGAAATAGCACTGAGCTCTCTCACAGAACTCACGATGCAGGATCTGGAATGAATTTGTAGGGGAACTCCGAGGGGGGAGCCTCGCAGTTCAGCCTTGCGGTCTGCCTGTCCGACATCACTATCCTCACTGGTAGTGCTGGCCACTGAACATATCTGCTATCATGCGTCGCACCTCAGTTCGAGGAACGAATTACAGAAAATTGCCTGATAGTACAGCGTTATCAGAGGATCTTACCCTCGTCAGTACTTAGTCAACACCGATTGCGTGATTTCGCTGAGGCCTCGCTCACCAGGATGTCCGTACAACTGCCAGTGGGTATCGCGACGACTTTGAGCACGGCGGGTGAGTCCCAATAAGTGAACCATTCTTTCAATCCACGGACAAACTCATGCCTACCACCAGGACCAGCGCGATATCTACCAAGACACTAGTGGAATCACCGGAATGGGACAACCAGTTCGATAAAAGCTTCCAAGCCGAGAATTGCTCCTTGGCCACCGGCTTGAAATCGACTCATGACAATACCGGCCATTACCAGTCTCATCCAACCGTTCGCTCCGCGTCCGCATCCACTACCGTTGTTTCAGCACAGCAGTCTTCTGGTAGTTCAACATTGGATAAAGGTGAGGATGAGACATTTTGGCCACCTTACAAGGAGGGACGACAGAGGACGCTGGTCCTGTGTTTCGATGGTACGGGGGATCAATTCGATGATGACGTAAGCTTGAGCCCTCAGTCAACTCGCCTTTTCCTCAGCTTGAATCAGAATTCTAACATTGTTCGGATCTTCCAACTCCTGAAGAAGAACGACCCTAAACTTCAACTGTGCTACTATCAGGCCGGCGTCGGAACGTATACAGCGTGAGGACTGCCGATTGCCCTGCCGACCAGTCTTGGCTAGAGGTTCACTGAGATATCTTTGCTAGGCCCAGCGATCATGTCCATGGACCCATTGGAAGATAGTAAGTCTTCCTATAGTATCAGAAGCTGTCAGCCATCAACCCAGTCCACAGCCTCTCAGGCAAACTTGATTCGGCCATAGCGTGCTACCTCCACACGCATGTGAGTTTCGCCTCGTTTCACCGATAATTGGAATTGGAACCATCATACGCAGGTCCAAGATGGTTATGAGTTCTGTGCGGAAGTTACTGAGCTCACGAAAGCTATACTGAATGCTGCCGGTAGTGATGCAAAATTACGAAGTTGGCGATAAAATCTGTCTCTTCGGTTTCTCTCGTGGTGCATACACCGCCAGGGCTTTGGCTGGGATGGTCCACAGCATTGGTTTACTTCCCCGATGGAACACTCAACAAATACCTTTCGCTTGGAAATATTACATCGACGGAAGTCCGATGGGCCTCTCGAAAGCCTCCGAGTTCAAAGCCGCTTTCTCGATCAATGTCATTATCGATTTTATTGGCGTATTCGACACCGTCGCTTCCGTTGGAATCATGTCCAGAGAACTCCCTTTCGCAAGATCGAACAATGCCGTCAGGGTCTTTCGACATGCTTTGGCTCTAGACGAAAGACGAATTAAATTCAAGGTGAACCACTCTCATGATCCTCCTGAAGACGAGGCGGCAATGGAAAATTGGAACATAGCCCACTACTACACTGGATCTCTCACGCGCCGAGATGCCAAAGCGGGGAAGGAACCTGACCCGGATAAGAAACGTCGTCGTGAGACAACAAATCGTATGGAAGTTTGGTTCGCCGGGTGCCATGTGAGCTCAGAGTTCTTGTTGCGAGTGATTCGACACCTGGTTCTGATCGCGATGCAGGGTGACGTTGGCGGTGGAAGCGTGAAGAATAAAGAAGATCATAATCTCGCTATGATTCCGCTTCGTTGGATGATACAGGAGGCGGTCAAAATGGAGACCGGCATCCTCTTCGATCTCGCTCAGCTCCACCTGATTGGCTTGAATTTACGAGAGTCAACCTCTCCTGACGCTCAAAGCCCTAAATTAGTTGCCGATTCGATCGAAGTCCCACCACAGTTGAAGGATATAGAAGAGCGGAGGTGGAAGGACGCAGTCGAAAAGAAATTCGATCAATTGGTTCATGCATGGGCATGGTGGATTCTGGAAATTTGGCCCTTGAAGACAAAATCCATCAATGACAAACGTCAATTTCGACTGGGAGATCTGTGAGTCTTCGACATTCGTGCGGGACAGTGTCACTGATGTTGCGAAGACGGCCGAACTTAGGTCGTGGCAGACATATTCCGAACCCAGAAATCCATGAACTTTACATTCACAAGTCTGTCAAATATCGCATGGAGAATTATGAGTTGGTTACGCCTCCGGGCCACAAGGAGTCGCGGAGAAAAAAGCAACCTTACGTCCCAGAAGCGTATTGGGTCGACGCCAGACACAGACGTCGCGCTCTGAACCTCAAGAACCTTCCTAACAAAACACATTGGTCAGTCTTGCGAGGATTCATCGTGATGAGGATGTCTGATTTAGACGTTTTCTTAGGGTGGAATGAACTCTTTTTGCGAGTCGACTTGCGAAGGATCGTGCGGCTTCGCGCAGGCCTCCGGGCCTTTCACCCTTCTTAAACTGTGATCATTCTGGCCAGGTGTGACGGTTGTACTATTAAGCCAGAATCAATTTAGCCTGGACTGTAGCATTCTCAGCTTACCGTAACATAACCCTTCTGCCCTTTGTGGAAATCTATGCTGGAAGCGCGGCTTGTAGAGAGGACCGAGATCGAGCATCGAGAGTGAGATGGTGCCGCTTATCTTCACCTGCCAACGGGTACAACCCGCATTGTACAACTCAAACGACGGACCGCAGACGCATTCGTACGAGCGCTTGAGCTAGCAAGCCGATAACGGTCCAGGCACCAACCGGCATTAGCTGCTTGTTGAACGCTCTGCCTTCAAAGCCGAGTCCCGATCGGTACTTAATATGTTGGGTCCTGAATGGTTTCATGGGCAATCATTGGTAAACAGACCAAGCACGGTGATTCAACTGTTGGTCCTTCACGCATGATCGAAGCACTGGAGAGAACCCGCCCAAAACTACCGAGGACATTTTTAGACCTAGGAACGAAAGGTCCTCGTTTAGGTGGACCAGTTTCACAACCAAGCTCTCGCGGCTTCGACGCTTTCGTTAGAGAGTGATTCCTAGGATACCGCTCCATGACTCTGCAGGGGAATATTTTCTAGTATGAGGTCCGCGGTGTATTTGCTTTCAATCTGAAATCTCGTTCCTGGCGGAATCAAATGTCCATGCAGAATTGCTCACGTGGCAAGCGGCAGAACTGTCACCGGGCTAATAGTATGCCACTCCATCCATCTCCGACTCCGAGCTTCCCCAGCTGCTTCAGCAGACTGAACGAGAGTCGTCCCAAATCTCCATTACTTTTACGATACTGTGTGCTTTGAACCCAGAAAATCTACCCTGGTCGGATGCAGTGTCGTATCCTTATGGTTTCGACGCCAATCTCCACGATCACTTTACGACCGGTCAGACTGAATTTTTCGAGACTTGAGGAACATCATACTTTTATCAGTTTCTTGCAGAGATTTCGCTATCAGAGGTCTAGATGTATGGACTAGGACGCTATTCAGCACCGATCAAACTTCGAAGGTTCCGCTGCGAATGCTCCTCCATGGCCGTGGCAAGTTGTTGCTGCCGTATTCTTGATTTCACCCTCTGAGAAGGCAATCATTTATCCCGAGTGAGGCTTGAGGTGAAAATTACACCAGGCACAATCTAAGAGATCATCTCTCTTGTTTTCTCTATTTAAGTCCTTCTTCCATGTTCGTTCTCGACGCCTCTCCCCGAACGCCATGAGCGAGTCACCCGCAATTCTTGAGGCACAGACACCTCGTCCGCATCCCAAGCACTCCTCCCATCCCATCCTAAAATTATTATTCGTCACTCTCCAATATGTTGTGGTCATTGTTGTCCCGTTTACATTCCTCATCTACCTCTTCGCCCGAGAGACACCTCTAGTCTTCAAGAAGACCACCGAAAATCCTCAGTATACAATCGTCGTCGTCACCGTCGTATCCTCCTTGTGGACGTGGCTCGCCAAACAACTGTTCTCTACCATAGTAGAGTGGTTTGCGGTCGTCAAATTAGGTGACGAGGTGAAGAAGTCGGACGTTATATTCTTTGCCGCATTGAAGACAGGAACCGCATTGGTCAAGAAGAATAGGCGACTACAATCGTTGACGACTTGGCTGGCCGTGGCAGTTCTTGCTTTGCTTTCAGCCGGTTATACAACGCTGCTAGTGCCGTTACCGGTCACTTTCTTCCGAAGTACTCAGGGTTGGGAGCCCGATTTCTTAGCTCAAGACTCGACGTGTCCGGGCTGGTTCCAAAGCCACTACGATAACGTTTCGACAGAGATATGTAGCTGGGAGGTAAGAACCAACGTCATCTTCATGACCCATCGCTCATCTCTTCGATCTAGACAATAGACGGAGTCGATCTCTCAACATGCCCTTCCGATAATTTCAATGATTTGCTGGCAAGCGCGTTGAATGGGGTACGAAACATCTCTCACAGTACATTCTATTCTAACACCCTCCTAGCTCAGCAATGATCCTAACGATATCATACCAGCTGCCCCGACCATCCTCTGGGGCATCGGTGCTGTTCCCTTCAGTGGTGGGACTGGAGGAGTGATTCCTCAGGGCCCGGGGAGTGAACCTTATGTGGATACTACAGGTTCATGGCTCAATGAATCCACGACTTCCTCCATACCGTTACAAGGGCTCACCACCAACGTGACCTGCCAGAACGTGTCGACGGTCCCAATCACGCTTGATATCGATGATGACTCCTTGACAGCCATCGCCACTGTCACGTGCCCCGACGGCAGCTCGAGACAATGGTTGTTGCCATTCAGCGACACCGGTCTTGCTGCGATCGATTGCCCGGGCTCGCCGAATGTCGATAATTCCGGCGAAAACCTGTTGTACATCATGACACTAGGACCTATACCTCCTCATGTTCCCTCCTTTGGAAACCTCACCTGTCATATCACTGCGAGCATCGCTGTGGGCGAGCTGACACAGCGCCTGTCAGATTCAGGCGAAGTATTTACATGGCAGGAGACTGAAGATCCTCCTAAACTTCCCCCTGCCTTCGATATTGCGGGGCAAAGCGTTGGCGGATTGTCCGCTGCCTTGTTGACTGGTCAAACGGAGACTGGCAACGACTTCCTTGGAACATTCCAAACTTTGTTCCTCAGTATTGGCTCAGATAACGCCAGTGTTCCGACGCTAGTGAGCTACATGCTGGCAGGTGTCATCACTTACGAGGTCAGCTTTCCTCCATTTTTAAATGACCTCATTATTCACGGTTAATATGTGCAGGCATCTTTCATTCGACGACTCTTTGCTCTCTCCCTGCGGTCCGAAACTCAAGGAGGAGCCTCAAATATAGCTTTTCAATCCATCCCAGCTCCGAACACACCGTGTATTCGACCCTTCACTCTGGACTATTGGTGGGACGAGAGCGGTTGGCAGGCACATTCACAATTATTCATTTCTTTCGTATCCATCGGTCTGGTGGGCCTCGCCGTCCTGGGCATGTTCATATGGATACTTCTCCATGGATCGAAAGGTCTGAACGGTACCGATGTTCTCGACCCCGTGGTACTGCTCGGTAAAACGGCACACATTGTGAAGAAAGAGATGACCAAGGAGTTCGAGGAGGAAGAGAAAGAGATTAAGGAGAGCGCACTGGACGAGATTAAGGAGCTTGGGGACGATGATGACCGAGAGCCGGCACGCAAATCTCGGCGGATGAAGAATCGAGATTGGTCTGGTATCACCGACTTCTTTTCATGAATTCCTTTTGTGCGTTATCAAGTCGTTCCTAAAACTCATTTATGGCGAGACTGTATGTATAATGTAACTGGATCAAACATCGACTCTGACGAGGACGAATTGGCATGATGGTGCCTTCCGTAACATGACTTCTGCACGAGAACTGCAGCTGCTCGGAGCGGAGTGAAGTATTTACAAGCACTGAAGGTTTACGGTCAGCTAAGCGCAAATATAAGCTCAATTATTACCTGGGAATAATAAGTGGGGGCTATGGGCGAGCAAGTGAAGGTTGAGGTGCAGACGGTAGCTCCGGCATAACCTTGTCCGCCTTGACGGAAAGATCAGGGCCTCAAAATATACAAATGAAAATTGAATACGAACCGCACTGCCCGTAGTGCGTTTGAGGAGCTGGCGGAGGGGTGCAGAATGGCAGAGTGGCAGTCGTTGTGGGCAAGGTTGTGGTGGGAGTATCACGCGATCCCAAGTGCGTTGATACCGTCTGTGTACTGATAGTAACTGTTCTTGGACTGGATGCGATGTTTGCCGTGGCGAGAATACTTGTTCGACCCCCTGTGCCCGTCGATTGGGAAGGCCAGATGCAAGTTGCAGTCACCTGACGTGCTTCCATTTTCGCGGTCTAAGAAGCTATATGAGACAACAGTGTGGGGAATGAGTCTTCGACTGACCTGAGCGATTTGGTCAACAAACACCAGATATGTGGTCAGTAGACTAATGAGATCGTTGTCGTTCCACACATACAGCGAAGACAGGCCCAGAACATGAGAGCCACAATGCTGCGAGCAGGCCATAAGACGGGATGATGAGAACCATAGCTTTGCCACGTATTGCAGGGGATCAGAACGACATCAGAACGACCCAACCGACTTATAAGACGCCTCTATCTGCTCCCGAGGCCATTCCGCAAAGATAATCAAATGGAGATTACAACACGTGCCACCTGGGATCGAAGAGCATCACGAGCCAACCTTCAAGGGTCATGTATCATTGGGACGAAGTCGAAACTAGTTCTGTGTGATGCGTCCACATATACGTTCATAAGACTGAGAGTTGTCCAGTCATCATCTGTCATCCCGCTGCAGAATACGGTGTGGAAGTAGATGCGTCTGTATCAATTTCAGGCGAGACGATGTTCCCCACAGGAGGTTCCGTTTTATCGGCAAAACTCGATTGATCGTCACTTGCGAGAGTAATGGAATAGAGCGTGACAGTCGTCCACCACGTCGAATTTGCTTCCGGAAATTCCGACCAACTGCACGAAGTGGGTTACGTAATACTATTCCAGCTCTCTGCGCACGTTGAAGTGCAGGAAAAAATAATCCATCAATGGATCTGAGGCTCGGTGTCTCTCATGACCATCACGACGGGGTCTGACGTAGATTCCCCCACACTATAGACGTCACTTTAAACCAGTCAAAAAACCAAGGCTGAATTGAATTTATCTTTATTTGAGGACTGGCACGCAGTTTTTGGCACATTCTAACTTCAAGTTAATTCAACAGACTCCTCAGCTTCGGGGCAAGGTGCGAGAGATGAAGGCACCCCGGTTTCAGAGCTGGAATGCGAGATGAGGGATGAAAGCGTACGGGAATCTCATTGACATGGACGCGTCGAGTCTTGGTCTAAAGTGTTCATTTGCCCTCGAGCGAAGATATAGCCGCACGGCGTTGCCTCCGCACCGCAACGGCGAATGCTTCCTTTGCCATCTGATGACCGGGCCATCCCATGGATTTGAATGATCGTGCGGCCAGTGACCGATCTATTAGAGGAGTAAACGCATGAGTGTCATTACACATTGTACAATGACCAGAGACTGAAGACAGAAAAGGAAGGAATCGCAGTAAAGCACAAAAGAGAGAGAGAGAACCGAGATGGATGATTGATGAACAAATGAATGAAACATGCGACCAGAACCTATCCATTTCGTCAATAAGTCGATGAGCGGGGGAGGGAGATGCAGGGTGCGTACCATGATTGATAGCAAAGAGTTGACTCGTTAGATATCATCAATGTCCACTTCACCCTCGTCTCCGAACTCGAACGTGCATTCTCCGTCTTCCTCGCCGAAGGTGTCCGTCTCGTTGATCTTAGCATTCTCTGGCAACTCTCCATACGCCTATCAGAGTCTCAGCACCTGCCACGCTGAGTCGACATGGAAGAGAGATACGGACCTTGAGACTTCTGGCCTCGTCGGCAGTGTATTTGACAATCACATCCGCTTTATCATCCTGGAACTCTCGTAGCGACAGTAAAACGATATCTCCCTGATTAATCCAGACCTACACAGCCTCGTCAATCGACGATCACCCAAGGGGTACCTAGGACAAAATGACGCACCTTCTTCCTCATCTTTCCACGAATGTGTGCTAATCTCTTCTCGCCATCGAAACACTGAGCTTCTAACCGCCCATTGCCCAACATCTTAATCACCTGGGCATATTCTATGGCGAGCTGCGGTCAGAACGATGCCATCGGATGTTGTAATGCACTGACCTTGGCCGTCCTCTCTGAACACGAGTTCTCGCTTATCATCGTCATTTTCGTTCTTGCCTCTTCTCCGATTTTTACCACCCTATATTGAGATGATGATGAGGACTTGTTCTCGTCGATTATGACGAAAGATGCTCCGACCTTTCCCTTATTCTACAAGTTCCCAGAGAGCTATCATTAGTCTCTGATCATTTCAACGAAATGTAGGTACATACCTTAGGCATTCTAAGCTTCTAATCGATTGAAGGTCTACCTTGACCTTGTGAGTAGTTTGTGGATGGGTGACGGTTACAGACAGTCGTTCCACTGCCCCGTCGAATGATTCACTATCAAAAACTTTCCGGTGCCGATCCCCGATGCGGAAGTGGTCCGTGCACGATGATGATCATGATCCAGATGAGAGTGGAATTGAAAATAGGATCGAACCCAAGGTCCGTGCACAATCGGCAACTCTCGGCATCTGGAGGTTACGGCTCCAAGCACTCCTAAATCCGCAGAACCTCAAAGCAGCCTGAGTATGGAAACACCTTCTCACGCCTCACATCCCGTCTTCTTTGACATTTTGACAGCGATCGACGGCGACTTTTCCGTATCTTTTCTGATCCTCGAACAATTTTTGACGATGATATACAGCGGTAGGAGGCTCTCAAAGGCACCTGGATAGTGTACAATTAACAAGTGCCTTGTATTCAATTAATCCTGCAAGTCCTTCGTGCTCATTAGCTTTCGCAAGCGCTGCAGCTGTCAAACAGAGATCGTCGTAGACATGATCTGCGTCCTGTTTCTTTCTTCGCTTGTTCTATTTTCAGCTTGGGAGGGATACATCTACCAAGTCATTATCTAGCGCGATTTTTTGCTGTCTTTCACGAGAATAAAATCAAAACAAGCGGGTGAAGCTCAGAGATGTTCGAAAATATATCTCCGTCCCATCATCTTCGTCTTCATGTCTCCTGGGAAGGTTTACAATATTGCAGAAATCCGTAACGTTCCAATGTCTTGAGTTTTTCGGCGGTCGAAGTGTAAGCGCTGGTCGGACGTATGAGAAATTGAAGCCGTGAAGCGGACATGCCGAGAGTTGCCGATTGTGCACGGACCTTGGGTTCAATAGGATCATCCGGGGAAGTCCGGATACTACACTAGGATAACATGTACTAAAAACAACAAAAATATAGAAAACAAGGGATGAGATGAAGTGTTCAATCTACAGTTTTAACCTTTGTCTCCTCTGGTCTCTTCACCAGCTCCACATAAGTCTTCGGGAACCATCCTTCTCGTCCACTTCGTAACCGCCCTCTCCACCAGTCACCCTCAACGCCAGTCATAGGGTCAGCAGTCTGCAATACTGCCAAAACATCTCCTTTCTCGAGATTAAGTTCCACTGGATCCTGAGTGTGGAAAGGATAGATCGCACGCGCGAAGGGGAGTTTATTTGGATCAAGGCGATTGGGTGGAGGGAGACGTGCTTGGAGAGAGCGGATGAGGCGATGCATGAGGTAAGGAATGCCGACAATGGCGGCGAGGAAGATGAGGAAAGGTTTGCGACTGGGTCGAGGAGCATTTGGATTGGGAGGAGGAGCGCCTGGTGGTCGTGAGATGAACTCGCCAAATTCACCGTTCAGGCCACCATTCGCTGACGGTCGCTTGCCAGTCAAGACGTCTTTAGCCCATCGCAAGAGACCAAACAAGCCTAAGACAGTTCCAAGAGCGTTTCGTAGGTTTCCCAGCTGCTCTGCGACACCGACCATGGCGAAGAATGATGAATGGGTGGCCATGTAGGTCGATTCAAGCATTTGGGCGAAACCACCGAAAGTCTGGACGATCGACTGGAGGAGAGCAAATGTTTGTTGTGTCGATGCTTCGAGCGACTGGGTGAGGGAGGGATTATTGGGGTCCATCATAGGGTTCATCCCGTAAGGGCTCATGCCCATTCCACCATATGCGCCGCCGTATCCCATGCCTCCGTATCCCATGCCACCCATGCCACCCAGCCCGCCATACATCGAACCCCCATACCCCCCATATCCTCCATAAGACGTCGTTCCGAATCGGTTGTAAGGTGATGAGTAGCTGGAATAAGGAGAGCTATAGGCAGATGCTACTCCCGTGGGATTGACGAGTGTAGATGCAGATGATGCGATTGAAGCTGGTCGTGCAGGAACAGCAGGTGTTGATCCAACGTCTGCTGTCGATGTAGTGGAAGGTGCTATTGATGGCGCCGTAGGAACATTAGCAACACCAGCACCAGCGACCTCCCAAGGCTTTGGAGGAGAGCCCATCGATGTTCGGGGTAAGATTCCTTCGGCTAATCCCGAGCCGGACGGACGCTTTCGATAATCACGAGGGCTCAGCCAGGGTCTTGAGGACAGCCTCGACGACGTCGACGACGAGGGCGATGCCCAACAACCAACTACGACTGAGAGCGCTCCGATTGTACAAGGACTTGCTCTACCTCTCAAAAGACTACCCTGATCCTGCGTGAGCTCTCAATATCCTCGTTGATGTCTTTGACGATGACCGATCAACTCGTGTGACCAATATAGATATGATTATTCAGGGAGAATACGCAAGATGTTCGAGAGTCAGTACTAATAGAGAGCTTTTCATTCTGTTGGATCATCGATTAACCATAGAAATTCTTTTTCAGACAATCGTAATCTGACGGATGCAGCGGAGGTCGAGCGAGCATTGAAAATGGGAGAGTATATTAAAAATGGTGCGACGCAGTCTTCCTATTCGATGAAAGAGGAACTCATGCATGATGATGAAGAAACCCTTGCGCTGTACTCGCTACGAAAATATCGACACCTGAAACGGACTTATTATCCACCAGATAACTGACTCGCATCGCCTTTCCAACTCTTGCATCTGTATTCCACGCCTCTGTCGACATGCATTCTTTAGATCTTACGCCCTTCACCCGTCTCTCATGCAACCCTCTCTATATTAATGCCTAATTTATTCCACTATCTGCACCCGAAACGGTCCGGGACCACAATATTAATATTCTTATTTTCCCTACAAAGTAACGACAGAGGAAGGTCAGGCATGGGAAATCCAACATCCCAGTACAAACGTTGGATAGCAACACGTTACAATTTTGACACTAAGAGATCGTCCAAATCGGCAACTGGAGTAGCGGCCGCAGAGACGTGAAGAGTACGTTTGAAGGACACCAAGTCGGAGATGATTGTGTTTCGAGGATGCAGCTCAGCTGCCGTATCATTGACGCTTTTGGCTCTCTGAGAGTGGCAATGGATCGAGAGTTTACGGCGCGAAATCGAAGAAGGGTGAACGAATTTCATGAAATGATCCAAAACTTGCTCCTTGGATATATGCTGGAGAGCCTCCGCATCATTGGCAGCTACAGAAGAACGTTCAGAAGATGTCCATGCATCGTTGTATAGCCAAGACTCACCTCGAAGGAAGTCGTTATACCCCGATGTCAGATGGGTCCAGAATCTATCGGCCTCTTCATTCAGATTCCTCAGCTTTTCCAACTTCTTGGTGATCAGGCCGTCCTTCGAGCGATGAAAGACTTCGTCCGGCATTTCCCTGAGCACATCTCTGAAACCGTCGAAGAACGCCTCGACGCGTGCTTCGAGATATTTCGGGTCTCGCTCGCTTTGCAATACGACTCGCAGACCCATCGAGCCGGTACTCTGTACCTGAGTAGCAGACACAATATAGCCCAACTGCTCTTTCGTTCGTAATTGGTAGAAGCAGGGCTCTCGTATGACATGAGCGAGCAGAGAAAGAACAGGCCGAAGCGTATCGTCTTTGATGTCTCCGACGTGGCAATAGTAGACCAGGCTGGAGTTCACGTCGCTTCCGTTGGAGACAGCGGTACTCCAAACATGATTAGATCCTTGAGAGAATTGAGTTTGAGAAATCTACCGAATGGTACGACGTACCGGAGTTCAGGATAAGTGACCGCTCTAAGCCGATCTCAGCCGGTGTCAAAGGTCTTGCTCGAAGAATTGTCTCGACTTTAAGAGCCACTTGCAATGCATCCTATATAGAAGTGTCAGATGCTGCCTCCGAATGGCGGGCTACATACACTATTTGACATGTTCCCATGCACCAGTACTTTGACGAATACTCGGTGCAGGATCTCGTTCAGGAAGCCTTGTATGTCGTTTTCGTTAATCGCTACGAAGAATCAATATATAGAACCGCTAGGGAAATTGCGGGGACGTACAATGCAGTTCCACCAATTTCTCTTCAGGTGTCCACGCCCTCTCCTGTAATGCGTATCTCATCCAGAACATCCCAAGATCCTTCGGTTGATCCAATTTGAAATTTTCATATTCGAGTCTGAGCTGTTCGCGAACTACGGCCAATCGGACAGAGTCAACCTTCAAGTTCCGGAAGGTGTCGAGTACTTTCTGAAGAAGCACAGGAAGCTTGCTATTATAGCCTGAGAGCGATAATTGGAAGCCGCGCGAGGAGCTGGAGAAGCTATATTGTAAGCCTGCGAGATCGGCGTCGTAGGAGTACTCCTGCAGCGCATCGGTGACGAGTTCGGCGATGAGACGTGTCAAGACGGCGTGGCGTGGGGTCACGGAGGCCAGAGGACTGCGGTCGAGTATAAGTGGTCGCAGAACGTTCGTTATCCATACACGAACCTTCGGATTTCGAGGAAGACATTTGCCTTGGGGACCCAGAACTGATCGTCTTTCTTGAACCATACTTCCAAAAGTGGAGACTCTCTGATTAGCATCGGTCGTTTCAGGGGCTTCATATCGTGATCAGCGCGGGAGTGCCACGAAACTCGGAAGACTCACTGCAGAAATCTCGAGCTTCTGAACTTCGAGATCGTCAGGAATAAATTCGTTCGGGCCGGGGAGGTATAAGTCAGAGATGTCATTCGGTAATTGAGCCTCGGCAACCAGTTCGTTGTCCAAGCGTTGAACCTGGTATTCAGTCTGATACCACCGTTCCTTCAGCCAAACATCCCCGAGTCCGATCTCGTCATGAGACTTTCCCATGAGCATAACGCGTCCAGTTCGGACAGTCAGATTCCGCAAAACGTTGCGCACTTGTTCCTCGTTCCAATCCCAGAACATTGTCGATCCTGAAAGTAGATGTTTTGGGGCATAGGGCCGTTGCATCGTGGAAGCGAGCGAAGAGACGTATGAATCGGCCGATTGCTTTTGTAAGAAACGGAAGCGCGTTTCTGATAGCTTTTGTCGCTCCGCAAAGTGGAACGGGGGAAGAGGCGCAGTTCTGAGCAGTGTAATATATTTGTAGGTGACAATCAAGACCGACCGGTATGATGCTGTAGGCCGATGAAATTTCATTGCGAAAGAAGGATAAGTAAACTCACCAAATCCTTCCGGGGTAAGAGTAATGTTCACACGTAACGTATTGAAGCCGCGACCGAGGGCAGTCGAGCCACAACTTAAGCCAACCGCCCATCCTTTTCGTTTCAGATAGCTGAAGAGGGATCCAGGACCCTCGTGTCCAATGAAGTGAGCGATGAATGAACCAGGCTTTGATCTGTACAGATCATCCTGATACTCAAGCGGGAAACAGATTTCGAGGGAACGGAAATCCATGACAGTCTTGACAAAAACAATAGTCTATGCAACGTTCAGCGGTGATGATTGAGTGGGGGTTCGATGCACATACTCCCATTTCATTGGGTCCCAATGGAGAATCCCTAATCGATGGACTCGGATCTTTGCCTCGATTTCTTACAGGGGAGAAAAGCTCGACGGCCATGTCGGTCAAGTCATCGAGAGAATCTGCAGCAACGGTCATTTGACTAGTCTTGAGCAGAAAGAACCATCAGTCACGCACTGCGTCCCAGGATTGCCAGGGCCATACGACCGGCACAATATTCTGACTCCCACCATTCTACCAGCCTTCTGCGAGTTTCGCGACCGGCGGGCCCTCCATCGGGATCCATCTTGGACAAGCTCGAGTCCGATGGTGCAGAGGGCGCAGGAGAAGGCATGCCGGAAGAGGCGGCCATTTTGGCCGCTAGAGAATCCTTAGAGGATGCTTCATCGTTCTCTCTTGTTGCAAATGCGGGTTGGGATGATAAGGCGCGTCCTGCTGCTAGGAGACTTTCACGATTTCCGGTGCCAAACTTGCTCCACTTGTGCCTCTGCTTGCTAAGTGCTTTTCCAAGCTGGAAAACGCGCCGTCCATCCAGCTGAAGGTTCTTTTTGTGTTCCGAATCAACAGCATTAAGTTCTCTGGTCGTACTCGATGGGTCGAAGAGCGGTGAATGAAAGAAACCGGCGAAACGCTGCAGAGCTCCACGAAGGTGAGCACTTGATACAGAGAAATAGTAATTGGTGTCGGACGAAGAGGTATAGGCATTGGTCGATCCTCCGTTTGATGTTACGAACTGCTAGTCATGAGTATGACGCGGTTTGTCTGAAAATATCTAGCTGACCTTCTTATACTCATTCTCTACGGCATACTGCTCCGTTCCCTGGGACGCAAGATGAACTCGGACGTTGACGCTTCAAGAACTACGAGCCCTACGGATGACTCACCAGAAAGAGGAGGTGTTCGCAGAAATGCGCCAATCCAGGCATGTCATCCTGCTTTGCATGAGACCGACGAATACGAAGAACATTGAATGCTCTTACTGGATCGTTCAGATGGCCCACCGAGACATCTAGAGCAGCTGCAGCTTTGTCGGCGGAAGGGTCGTGAACTAAGAGAGCTCGAAGACCATTTTCAAGGCGAATGAGTCTGTATTGCCTGTCATCCTGCTGCGACTGTTGGATTGGGAGGCAGAAGACGGAGTATCCCGGCGTTTTCGAGTCAGTGCCATCAAGAACGCGTTTCCAGTCGTTGTCGTCCAGCTTGACTGCCATCGAGCCAATCGTGACTCTAAAGCCTCTATCTTTAATTTCGTCTGGGTACTTGTACGCTTCACAAGACGCTTCATCATCATCAACTCCGCGGGTCCTGACAACAAAAACAGCGGCTGGTATAGTCTGCGTTTATTCAGCTGGTGCTCACTGCTCTCTTGAAACGGACAGTATTATTGCAATATTATTGTTCAATCCATTTCACAACATCGGATGCTCTCTCTTCTGGGTGACTAAGAACCGTTAACGTTATGGACAAAAATTAAAGAGCGGTCGTACATCCATTCAAAGTGGCAAGTTTACATCTTGTCATAAGCACGCCGATTTCCAGTTACGACTACGCGGCTAGCGGACGAGGTCAGTCTTCAATTAGACTCCGAAGATACAAATTTCAAGGAGGGAAGGATGCGGTAGTACATGTATTTATAAATAAATATGTCCGTGTTTGCCATTCATTAGTCTACTTCCCCATCCACCTGAAGATATCCATCTTTATCATGAATCTGAGAACGAATACTCGATGTTGGCGAAGAAGGTCGCACACTCGAGTTCAGCAGTACAAAACCACCCGCCCAATCCCTATCACCGTCCCGCGTCCGCTGGAAATTAAGAATGGTATGCGAACTAGGAGGATCCTCCAAATCGACGAGAGTTTCTTCTCGAAGCCTCTGGGAAGGCCTCGCCAAGAGTACGACAGGGCTCAGGAGATTCGTTTTGTTGTAGCCTCGTGCCCTGCGACGCCATACCCACACAAAAAGGAAGGGAATGACGGCTCCCATGAGGCCGATTGGCAGGAATGCAATCAGTACATGAGAATGTTGATCCCAGCCCGCCCAGCCGATGTCGTTCCAGAAATAGAATGCTTGAACGTCGCGAAAACATCGTTCGTCGACCATAGTACTTGCGATGCTGGGGTTCGGGTGAAAAGGGTAGTCGAGTGACCCGTACCCACGAAGGTCGTAGGTCTCTTGGATCTGTTGCAGCGCAAAGACCAGTCGAATCAGTGACGCCTGGAAGAATATCAGCGAAACAATTCATCACAAACATGAATGTATTCACCTCAAATGAGATAACGCCTTCGAGCATAGCCTCCACTAATTTCGCTACCAAGGCTGACTCCGAATCGATGCCAGGCCAGACAAAGCTGCCGCCTGAGCTCAGGAGCACTGTCTGCAAGGTTCCAACAAACAAGTTACCCGCATTCGTTTGACCAAGGGTCAATGCGGCGGTCATGCCAGCGATGCTTTCTCGCAGAACATCGAATGCAGGCACGAGTGAAGACGCAGTCACAGTCTCATCTCCCTCCCACGTATACGTGTTGCTAGATCCGGATGTATTTTGAAGCATTACCCCGTTGGCGATTTGAGCACTTATTTGGCAGGTAAGGTTTCCCACTGAAACAATGCCGGGTGAACCCAGCGTTGCGATGTAAAGCGTTTGGTTTCCAGTAACGCCGGATTCGCTGGTGTTGGGACAATTGAGCACAGCCATACCACCGTCGCTGAATGGGACAGTCCAATTTTTCGAGCTGCCATCAGGACAAGTACCACTGAGGCTCACATTTGAGCTAGAGGAACTCAGTGATACGGCTATCGGTACCGAAGGAACGGGTTGACACGAAACATTGACGGCGAGTCCCTGGAGATGAGACGAAGCATTGCCAACGCTATTCCACGAAATTTCAAAGAGATAGTCATATATTGACGCTGCATTTGGGACCGTGGTCTGAGGGCCCTGTGGCAAGGCACCTCCTGTGATCCCAACGAACGGGACTCCGGTAATATTTCGTAATGAAAGTGGGTTTAGCTGTGAAGGAGCGAGACCAGTAGGAAGCTCGATTTCGTACATGGCACTGTTCATCTGTATTCACATGAGAAGACTGAGGAATCGCTCATTGCAACCGCAGTTCGTACCGCAAGGAGAGCACTCGTCACGATATCGTTAAGATTCGCATCAGGACATGTCGAGCCATTGTATACGCTAGACCAGTCTGACGAGGTGCTCTAGAGGGTGATTGAGCCAATGGTGAATAGGAACAATTAGCAAAGACTTCTTACAATCGGTCCGCATGTCGAGTTTGATATGCTGACGTACTTGCGACGATACCAATCGGCGCAAGTAGGCAATTGGGAGGCCAAGTCCAGCTCACGGGAGAACGATGACTCGCTCATACTGATTGGCAAAGGTAACAGAAGTGTTGTATATCCAGCCGAGAGCAAAGCGAGCGTAATGACTGACGCCCAGGTGACGAGGCTTTGGAATCTCCGGTCCCTTTTGACCAGAGCTGAATTGCTCTTCAGAGCAGCTAAGAACTCCACTGTCCCCAACTCGATAGATTCATACGAAGTGACCTCGGCAACCCACTCTACCATCGTGGAGAATAAGTGTTTCGCCACCCATGCCAACAAGGAGGATATCAGAGTGACCACGAGTAGGGTATAGTGAGGATTGTCGTTGAACCAAGGGGTAGCTGCATCGGATACGACAGGGTCGTGACGAATGAGCAGATAGAGGAGGAAGGTGGTCGGTAGGATGAATGCCACAACGTATTGAGCCAAGAGGATGACCAGCTGGACTACTTGCCAAACTTCGACCTCCCGACCAATCCATTTAAATGCCTCTCTGAAGTGGATGAATACTGGCAGTAATGTCGTCCATAGTGGACGCGCGTACTTGACGACGGGAACGGTCGCCAGCTTGCGGTCGAGAAACTCGAGTTTCTGCTCAACTGAGGAAGACATTGCATCAGGGCCGTCTGAGTACCGACATCGAAAGGTGGGGTCCTCTGCGATGTTCAGGTTTGCTTCTTATAGATCTTATAGCGAAGGCCGGCACTGCCGCTGCATCGTCTACCTGGGAACAGGGTTCTTGAATTCGCGAGGTCATGGCCATGGCGCAGTCGATTTTGCATTAGAACACTTTCGAAGTCCGCCTTGACTACTATAGTAACTGTTCCGGTTCAACTTGGTTCACTTAAAATCCACTTAACGACAGTAAGTTGGACTTTTCATTTTCATTTCCACAATTGATATGAGAGATGGGAACAATCACCGCTCTTGTAACCAAATTCGCCTGATAACGTCCGCGCGGACCGCCCATGGACTCGACGTTGTCAAGGGTGTTGTGACACTATTCTGAGGATTTCTCGAGATGCTTTGCTTGTCATAATCGACGCGTGGTCCATCAATAGCTCCCGGGTTTTCAAATTCAAAGCAGTGCTTGATTGCCAGATCAGCTGTGATCGGCTGTGCATGATCTGGCGGTGTCGCCACCTTCGACTTCGGTTTCAAAGCGTCGAGTTCGCACTCCAGTCACGAACATCAGTAGTTCGCTTCTTGTACATGCAGTGCCAGCAGGTGCAGCATATGGTCATGCCACAATTCGAGGTCGACCAGAGAAGAGAAACAGCGATCGTATATTCATAGTGAAGTGTTTGAATCGGATAACCCGAGCAGACGATCTGAAAGGTGGCCATGAAGAATAATAGGGGCATAGGTAAAGAGTAAGAGACGTACCGAATTTTGGGCCTTTGGATCGCAAAGCTAATCGTCAAGGGACCAAATTGATTTGAAGCCCATTTACAGTAAGTTGCACTGGCAAGGCGAAATTGCAGATGATAGGTCATCTTGGAAGTGAGCCCTCGATCTTCCCTTCACGTAACAGCCCCTTCGAGTATTCGTTGACAGCCCAGTAGATGAGGTAGCAAAAAGTCACGAATGTCCTGAATATCTGTCGTCGGCGCATTGAATTGGCGTCGGAAGCAAAATTCACACCTTGCACATCGTCTTGAGACTGTAAACAGTCTGCCGTTCTATGACCAGTCGTATCTCATGGAAGCTTTGGCCAGCATTTTTTTACATCGCATTCAACCAGGTTTCGTTGTAATCCTCATGAGGGCGGGTCCGACAGTTGTATCTTCAAGACCAAGGTCAAATAGTCTCCCAGTTCGCATTTCTCTTTCTTAAGTACTATAGAAAGAATGCGTCATGTTGATCCTTGTGTTGGGATGGTGGTGGTGGTGGTGGTGTAATGAAGGATGGATGATGGGTGATGATGGTTCGAGCGAGCGCCGTCCGGAAGCTACTCCTAGTCCTTTCCACTACGTTCAGCACAAGCCTTTCCTGCTCCAATATCAAGTCGCTTACAGCATGCTCAATCAAACAATGGGAAGTTCATCGGACTGCTTTATTCTTCTCCTAGGATAAGGAACGCGAATTTATGCCACCTCGGATGTCCAAGACGTGGTTTCGCTCACTGGCAAGCAAGCGACCTTCGAATACTTGTCAAGCAAGAGAGTCTCGGGTTTCTGCATAAGTTGAGGTGCAAAAACACGTAGGGAAGGTTTATTGGATTGGAGAACAGGATATTTTCTTATCTTAACGTGATGTGAGTTCTTCTCTCAACGTCTGATTGATGGCCGTTGAGACCCATGCTTTAGAGGTCGAGGGCATTCAAATACCCCTCTTCAATCGTACCATTATCGTCACTCGTTCTTATGGCATATGCGATTGCTCTGCAGATTGGCCAACCCGCCTCGCCATGCAGGATGCCTAACGACTTGAGTCCACTTCGACCGATTACCCGCGTGTCTTTATTCGGATAGTTCGAAAAATTCTGCGTGCCATTGCACGTCCACTGTTTGGCTTTCGACGTCCCAGAGAAGGGAGGGAAAACATCACATATTCAATCTACCCAGAAGAAGCTACAAGAGCTGTTATAGGGCGTCTCTACTGTGAGCTTTCACTTTTCATGGTCACCACAAAAGACTGATCTACTGCGTCGTGTATAGCTTACCTGCTCGTTGCTATCCGGTATGCGCGTCAGTTGTCGGTCGTGTCACTCGAGGAATTATATTCAGCGAGGGCTGGCTCATGTCGACGACCATCGTGGATCTTTCGAAAGGAATGGCGAGGTATTTTCTGAGAAGGCGCTTCGGCCACAATCGCGGTCATCGAATTACTGTGGTAGCGCTGTCTTTGGAGACCTGTCGCTATTCTTGAGTATGCATTGCTGCATTTGGCATAACTAATCCTCATCCTGAGGGTAGGGCATCTTGAGTGCGGAGCCTCAAGTCGATGTTACAATGCCAGCTCTTCTCCAGCGCTACGCCTCTTAGTCCTTCTGCTTTTGGCAAGTTTGAACCAAGGCAACATGTACAAACACTCCCAGGGGAGTATATATAAGGACCACTACCGCACAAGTAGGGTTCCTGACACCTCGAACGAATGTCCTCCGCGCCTCCATCGCATAGTAAGTACTTTGTGCGCAGTGATGCTTCTCGGGCATACCTAGCAAGCGCCGGCGCCGCTGGGGATGATGTGGTGTTGAAAGTGCTTGATCCCGCTCAGGATCCAAGTGAAATTCGTGGTCTGGTAAGTCATATCATAAAGTAATGCACTTATTATTCTCAATCGGGATGTAGACCTGGTGCCTCGTCCAGACCTCCGGAGATAAATATCAATTTCATCCATGGCACGATGCAACGAGGAGGCCAAGAAGAAATCTCTGGCTTGAAGTAAAGAGGAACTCTGTCAAGCTCTCCAACCGTTACTCTGAAGTTTTGATCTCTAACTCGGGCATCGCTGGTTTAAATCTCTACAAATCCCGGTAATTCCGTTACGTGACGTTCGCCTTGTCTTTTCTCTGAAGAAACGTCTTTATTTCGCCAGACTTCGCCCGGCCTCCCCAGAGATATATCTTACTGCCCACAACGGTAAAGACAAGGTTTGTGGTTGATGTATCTTTACCCTCGAGCGTTACTGAATAATCTTTGCTCGAATTTAGCCCACACTCGGTCTTCCCAACGGTACCAGGAATCAGTATTGGATCCTCGAACACTTATTCAAGGATGCAGGCGATATTAGCTTTGAGGAGGGAGAAGTCGAAACCGAGGATGAGAAGGATACAAGCATTCGACCAGACACCATTGTTCAGGCGATAGCGGGATTTTTCGTGTTAGGCGTATTGTGGAGTGTATATGCCAACAGATCCTCCCCAGGATAGACAACAATCGTCGGGCTCAATCTGGATATGTGACAGTGCTCAACGCCTACGTCAAGAAATGCGCTCGACCCCTATTTCTATTCTCAATGTATATTATTGTGTGCGGCAGTGCCAGTAATCAGAAGACCACACTCATGTGTACAAATCGTAGTTCTTTCATTATGATTTCAACATGATTCTCGTACAAGCAAATCGTATCTGAGCTGGGGTCGACACATTATAATAGTAAGACACAAACAACGACCCAGGCTCTTGCATTATCCTCCGCCGTTTATCTAGTAGCCTGAGGGCTCCTGTTTTTCTTCTTCACTTCCTCCTCTTTGATAGGATGCAACATTATTTTGTTTGGATGGTTGTTTACCATGCCCGTGTGGCCCTTTGACCAATCGTACGATACGGCATACGCATATATGGTGCCGCTACGATTGAAGCAGGTGGTGCTTATAGGTCCATCGACGGCATCGAACGCTACGGCAGTCAATTAGGCTCGGTGTTCGGAAGTAGGGATCGATGAAGCTTACTCCTTAGACGCGTTCGTGCCGCTCCATCCCAGTAACTAACACTTCCATCGGCGCCTGAGATAAAGATTCAACGATCCCGTTCAGAATACACGGCAGAGAATAATGTTTACCTGCTGTAGCAAAGGTACCATGGACCGGATGATATACGATATCGTTGACGGCGAAAACGGTGGCCCACTCCTTGTTGGGGCCCTCCTTACGATGGCATCGGAATGAAAAGTTTGACCTAAACCAAAGCCGGAATATTGAGTGCGATGTAAATGTAGAATGACAAGACAAACATACTCTTTATCTCTGTCGTCAACATGTTGGATGGCCACACGGCCCTCGATACTCCCAAGTGCAAAGCCATTTCCGGTAGGGAATGTAGCCACGACTCTGGTCTGCCACTTCAGGGGCGAGTCCATGGACTGTAAGCATCGTCTTCGTCAGTCAAAGCTACAGCGTCGAGGTGGTGATCAACCAACCTTGTATGGTACGGTGGGGTTCGCCAAGTTAAATATCCTGATCTTGCGTTCGGCGGTGCCGACAACGAGTAACGGATAGGTGACATCCATTGTATAGCATCGTTCGGGTAGTTGGACGGTCGCGACGGGATTCTCAGTGCGCAGGTCCCAATACTAAAGTTCTTGTCAATGCGTCGTTTCACCAAGGGGTGCGGCGTTGCGCTTACCTTGAGAGTTTTGTCCCAGCTTCCAGTTGCTAATATGCCGCCATTGGGGGTTTCAACCCACTTAATCGATTTAATAGGGCCCTCGTGCGTTGCTACTTGCTGCGACTGGCCAGTCGTTATGTCGAACATGCGACCAGCCTTGTCTGCACCGCCGGAAAAGACTTTAGACCCGTCCTAATGAAACGAGAAAACGCATAAATTATTGATTCAGGAATCACAAAAGAAAGCTAAGCCAACTGCTTTGTAGTACTGCATACCTTGTTCCAACATACGCCCAAAACAGGCTGCTCGTGAGAATAGGCTGCCTTTCCCTGACTCTGACCATTCTGACCGACTTCATAAATTCTTATCTACACAACCACGACGACCAACACCACCACCAACGCGCGTTCCATGGATTGACTTCTTGAAGATCCTGTAGAGAAGTGAGAAGGTACTGACCTCGTTGCTCCAGCTGCCGACAGCGAGAAGATCTGCTGTAGGGCTGAACGCCATAGATGATATAGAATCGGTAGGAGGATTGGCAACCTCGGCATCGCGGTCAGTTTGAGGAGGTGCAAAAGACATGGTGGGCGCGAGCAAGGTTGGTGCCTCCGTTCGGAATTCGGGCCCATCTTATATCTCGCGTTCAGTCACTCAGGCTGGCAACCTTCTCGGTCCCACTCAAGGCTCCGAATTTGAGTCATGGCGAGTCATGGACAATGAGTTTTACAGGCTTCGAGCCCTCGGCAGCATTTACGAACGACTTGACCGGCTTGTGATCCCACGACAGTACTGGTTCTATGGTCTGCGTCACCCACTGGCAAACCGGCTCACAGAACATCATTCATTATTGGTATATTCAACTTGAAAATGCATCGCTTTCGCGTCTCAAACCTCTCACATAATTATCAATGACGGCGCGACGACCCGAAATCCTGATTGGCGTACAGAGAGGCTGTGTCCCGGAAGCAAAGTCTCAGGGCGGTCACAGACGTCTTCCTCGGTCGCCTCCTAGCCAAACCGATCGCATGAAGAGCCTCCTATACTGTTTATCTCATCCGATTGGCCACCTTGCTGGCGGCCGCGACGCCAGACCCCACAGGCGCTTGCGTCGAAAGAATGAACGATCATTGTACAGGATATCATCTGACTGGCAATTCATTTCATCTTCTGTCAATCAGACGTTATATCGCCCATGTGAATTGTGGACTTTCATGGCCAGACTGTGCTCATTCGGGTGACTCTCTGGGTCCGTCTTGGCCCCTTTGAGAGTATGCGATGGCGTGTTTTTCGTTCGCGCCGGACAATCAGCCTCACCCCTAAATTCAATTTGCGATCTATTAGTTCCATAAATTTTCAAGTGGGATCCGTTTCCTGCACTCGTTTGGGACATATAAATAGGAGTGTTCACTTGACAAACCGCCCACTAGTTCCCGTCATCCAAGATGCACTTCTCTTTTACGCTTCTGTCGACGCTCTTCCTTGCAGCAGGCCACGCTTGGGCACATATCTATGGTCTTAGTCCATACACTGCGACCTATCATCCTACTCCAACCAGCACATTTCCACTTACATTCCTGACGGAAAACGGGCCTACATTTGCGTACGTGTATCTTTCCATATACGCAGCCTGAGTATGAGTGACATGTGTGTTGACTGGAACAATTCACTATAGTGCAGACTTTTCTGTTGTGATTGGCCTCTATCCCACCTCTGAAAGTTCAATTGGAGGTGGAAATGCACTTGTGGACTACATTCAAAACATTGACCTTGTCGCCACCGGACACTCCAGCACTGTAAGTTCGAAGCCTTTCTTCGTTAGTCCCGATTATTGAACGTGTGTCATTCAGGGCACTGGGTCTTTTACCATCAATATACCTCTTCCTTCGAGTTATTTCTTCTCGGGGTCAGGCAACTACGTTATAAAGGCTATTGTCACCCAGGCTTTCGGCGTAAGTCGACAATGTCGAACTATCTTCTCGACCCACTAATCATTCACATGATTCGTAGGCTGCTGAAACTGCCCAACTTGCCCCTTTCACCATTACGATTGCTGTTGCGCTCTAGCAGGATGCATTGTAGGCTACCCACGGACATGTCAATATTCCTCGAATCCGGACGATGAACTTTCTGCTTTTGAATAAATGTAAATAAATGAAATATCTTAGCAAGTTGTTTTTGCTGAAAGCTAGCATGCTCCCCCGATGTCCATGCTATACGATGATCCATGGAGAATCTCTGCGACGCATCTCTCTGCGACGCATCTCCATGCACAATGTCATCAAAATCAAAACCAGCCGAAGCGAATAATCTCTGACGTAAGCAGAGACAACCGGAAGACGTCCGCGCTTTGCGGCCATGCTAGGCTCCTGCAACACCGTATTTCCAAAAATGCGCCTTCCTCTCAGTCATTTAACACAGCGTTCGCTATCATGCATCACGAGCCGGCTCAGCATAACATGGGCCTCGAGGCCGTCGCCAACGTTGTTTTTCAAAGCCCGATAAGACGTTCGTCTAGCTTGGGAAAGCCGGGTGAACGGGCTCTCTTGTTCGTGACCGCCACGTTCATCCAGGACCTCTGTTAATGCTGATCAAGGCTGGGTCCTATGTCGTACAGCCAACACCTCGGATCGCAGGAAATGTTGGAGGCTAAGTCGTACAATTGGGGTCCAATGGCATGAGATGTCAGGTTCACTGTCGGACATGGACAACCGTCGGTTCGGAGGCCGCAGCCGTATGTCGGACATGAGCCAGCCGGTTCCTGTGGCAGACACTATATCTGAGGGTAGAAAATTTTATTATTAAATAAAATAATGAAAATAATAGACCGTCGGGAGCGAGGCTGCAGGCGTATGTCGGGCATCGAGCCCAAAAATTCGTAGGCTGGGTGCAATGTCGGACACCCGAGCGCGGACCGGCTGTCGGACATGCCCTCGGCCGGCAGGACCCAGCCTCAATTAGGATTAACAGAGGTCCTGTTCATCCCTGTGGCCAAGCATCGAGATGTCCAACCAGCAGGGCTCTCAATTAAACCCCGCGCCGTCGACGAAGTCTATGCCTGGTGCTCTGAGCGCTGATCAGTTCACTCTGTTTCTCAGCGCCATCCAGGAGTTGAACGGAACGATAAAGGGACAGAATGATATCCTTGTGGCCCAAAAGACCATATTGATAGAGCAGAGGAAGACGCTGGAGGATCATGGAAAGAAGTTTGATGTCCTGATCAGAGATGCATTGAAAGGTAAGTTTGTTCTGAAGACATCATATTACGCAAGGAACAACAGCTTTGGCAGACGATCAGCCGTACGATGAGAAACCACTGGAAGATGAACCCACCTGGAGTGCATTATTTGAAGTCGCGACGGCGAAGATGAAGGACAAAGCCGAGGAATGGAAGGGGACAATGGATGTGACGTTGGTCTTTGTGAGCCTTTCGCAGATCTCTATGTCTCGCTCGTTCAAACGTCCTCCTCAGATTGCCATCTTCTTGACGGTCCTTACGGCATTCCTGGTTCCAGCAAGCCAAAGCCTGACTTCAGCCAACGGTGGTGACACGAGCGGCTCTTCTGGCAACTCTTCGTCGGGTCCATCCCCGGCCCCTCCGGATTCTGCCCAGATTGTGTCTGCTCTGTATTATATGTCTCTGAACACCGCTGTGCGTCCTTTGCATCCCTATACAGACTCGTTTTTGACGCTTCAGACAGATAGTTGACTCGGTTCTCTGCGTGCTCGGTCGCCAGTGGATCGCCAAGCTATTGGTAGTACCGGGTGGCAAGACACACCGCGAGCGTGTGTTAAGACACGAAGAACGTAAAGAGATGGCCTTCAAATGGCTCAGACCTCTTGTTGAGGCTGTCTACTGGCTTCTTCTACTTTCTATCGCTCTTTTCATCTTCGGACTGCTCTATCAGCTTCGCGTCCTTGCCGTTTCTTTCGATCAACCAACACCTATCTTACTCACAACGTGGGGCCTGGGTGTCGTGCTCGCCTCTGCAGTCGTGGGTGCCATTGCCTTGACAACCCTCCATGCAGTACGGCATGAAGACTCGCCCTTTGAAGGACCGTTGAGCAAGCTGATTAGTACCATGATCAAGCTTCTCAACAGAGGGTTTACTCGAAGATGGAAAACGAAGAATGTGGACGATCACGTCGATTCTAGCAACCAACGGAAACAGGCCCATACCTTCCTCCGACTCATAGCTGAAGTGAACGACCCGAAATCATTGGATCGGATAGTCCCATCGCTCTCCTACGCGGACTGGTCGCGTTGGGGCGAGGAATCTTGGGAGCTCTTGTCCAGCGCCTTTGAACGTCTGAGAGCCACAGATGCATCGCTCCGGGTTCTTGCCACGGTCGAAAACCAAATCAGAGGGTTCGCCAAATGGTGTCGTCAGCACGAGTCATCTTTGCAAGATCAGAAATGGAGCAGCGATTTCATGCCCTTTCTTATCGAGCGCTGCTCGTCCCTTCGCAACTTCCCTCTGCGCGTGTTCTTCACCTCATTCCTTCCTGGCAATCAAGACCTAGCGGAAGCTGCGTCAATGCCACTAGAGGAGTGTCTTGGTAGGGTCATGTGTGCATATAGCCACGAAGGCACTCTTGGAGAGCGAAGTGACATCGTCCGCAAGGCTTTCAATTACTGCCAGTCACTCTTAGAAGAGGGGGACCCCGATGACGTGACTCGGATACTTTCGCGTGTCAAACGTCCGGCAGTTCTTGGCTCGTTCCTTCAACATCCAGACAAGACGTGGAGATATCCTCATAATCTCATTAAGATGATCATTCGCGACCACGAAACCGACATCATTTGTGCAATGTCTCCTATGTTTTGTGGCCCCCCAGCAGGGATCAATGTCCAAAACATGCGCCGCTTGCTTCACGACACCGTATCTGGGTTGTCCCGGAACGCCAAGGCGACAATCGAGTTGGATCTTTGTCTTGCTGATATCCTGCGCGCCCATGGGGGAAGCGCAAATTCCAAATACGAGTTCGATCTCTTCAACGAAATCGTCTCATTCTGCACATCGCTGTTACAGCGAGGAAAGAAAGACCACGTCTCCCGGATCCTCACTTACGTCGATCGGTTATCATTTCTCAAATCCTTCATTGGTCCCGTCGCTGCTAAACCGGCGCCCTATCCCCACTTCGTCACCCTGATTATCCTGGGACATGAAGAGGAAATGCTCTGTTCTATGTCCAAGACATTTTGCGAACCACCTCCAGGAACTAACGTCCCTAAAATGAAGCGATTGATTCACGACCTCATCAATGGACTCGCCCAGAATCCGACCTTCTCAGTCGAACTTGATCAAAGTCTTGCCCAAATACTACGCGTATACGGACGAGACAGTCAAACGGCATACCAACTGGAGATATATAGCAACCTTGTTTCCTACTGCATGTCTCTCGTCCAACAAGGAGAGACAGTGCACATTCCCAGGATCCTCAAGGGTGTTGATCGAGCGGCGTTCTTGCAGTCCTTCATTGGCCATCGCGAGACACAGTGGGATATCTATAGGGATCTCATCACGCTTATCATTGAAAGACATGAAGCCAGTATCATTATTTCAATGTCCTCAATTCTTAATGAGCCTCCTCCGGGCTCTAATATGCGGAACATGCGATATTTATACTGCGCTCTTCTTCGTGGACTTCACCAGAATCCCAGGACTGGGCGGAGACTCGGCCAATCATTAGCAAAATTCCTGCAGTTTGACGGTCAGGTGACATCGAAATACCGAGCTGGTAACTTCAACGATACCATTTCCTATTGCCTCACGTTCTGTCGGAACATCTCTGAAACTTCCAATACGCCCCGTCGCTTTTCCAAGCTGATTTTCGATCAGCTTGATCGCTCAGTCCTCCTCCGATCTCTTCTATTACCCCTGCGCGCCAACTGGGTATATCCCGAAGCTCTTTACAGCGCTGTGATTCAGAATCATGAAGCATTGATTCTGCAGAACATGTTACATTTCTTCGTGGATCCACCTGCAGAGGCGAACTCACGATCCACAATCCGAGTTCTAAGCAGTCTCCTCTCTGGCATTGGCAGCGCAGGCGCTCCCTTTGAAACTACTTCATGCGTCGCTCAATTGTTACTCATCTACGACGGGGACGATGAATTTGGCTACAAAGCGAGAGTTTTTCGAGAAGTGGTCGCGTTCTGTTCGTCGACTCTTTCCAACAACAAGGCATTGATCGAATCCATTCTCGCGCAAGTGGATCCCAGTACCATTCTCAGATCGCTGATCCGAATGCCACGTCGCCAATGGAAGTCTGAATTCGTTAGACTTTTAATCCGGGGACGCGAAGATGACCTCTTTGGCCGCATGTCTGGTTTCTTCGCGGATCCTCCTCCGCGATTCAACCAAGCGAAAGTGATGCATTGTTTTCATACTTTGTTGTCCAACTCTTTTGCTTTAGGACCCTCTTCTGCTTCCTTCCTCGCCCGGATCTTAGCCACCTACGGCATAGTAGAAGCCCGCGCATATCATGGCCGAATATTTTCTCGGACCTTACAATACTGCGAAACTCTCCAAATCCAGGGCAAAGATGACTTCCTTGCCATGATCCTCGAGCAAGTGGAGCCTTGGTCTTTCCTCTGCGCGTTTATCATAGGTGGATGGCGACCAAGTAAATTACCACTTTTCGGGAAGCTAGTTATCACACTGGTCCGCGGACGAGAGGCACAGACCGCTCGCGATCTCTCCGACTTCGTCAACAGTACTATATTCGCTCCCAGTCACGTTCGCCAGCTGTGTCAATTGTTGAATGCCTTTCTATCTGCGCTCGACTCTGAATTCAGATTCCCGACCGAAGTCTATCTTTTGCCTCTGGTGGCCATGATTGACAGCCACCCCGCATTGCTTCAATTCGATGGAGTTGGTGATGCCATTCTAAACTACTTCGATCGCTGTGAGGCTCCCCAACTTTTAGACGGCGATGTTCGCGAGTTCCTCGAGACGTGTGCTAGCCCCCCTCCTGATAGTCTACTCAGTGAAGAGACTCGCAGGCGAGCCATGGAGCTTCTTTATAGTGAGCGTCGAAGCGTCCCATCCTATCCCCTTTCGCCATTTAACAATCTGTATAGCGTTGTCGAAGCTTGCGGAGACGGAGGCTGATAGCGATGCCCTTGTAGAAGACAATTCCCCACGTGAATCTGGAGATGGTCCCATTGCAGTGGGAGGAGCGTCGGAGGGAAACTCTAGCCACGCCGAATTTATTGAAGAACATCGTGAAACCCCAGTAAATTGCCCAGGATAACCTTAGGTTTCCGTCACTATCGTGGCGGCTGACGCGCCAATTGCATTTGTAGCTTGTTTCTGTAGAGGTTGGGAGAATAGAGAATATTGATACTGAGCAAAATCATGACACTGAAGAGCAATGAAACAATATATTACGATCCGTAGTTGTGCGCGAGAAGTGAAAACGAAATGACGAATGCGAGAAAGTTCCACCTTTCACAACCTAAGGTAAAGACTGGAGAAGTGACAAAACAGATATGAGACCCCAGTTAAGATTCTACTTCGCCACCTTGGCCCGCTTCTTGACCTCTTCCTCCTTACAAGCATGCAGCATAACTTTGTTGGGATGATTGGCCACCATGCCCGAATGGCCTTTCGACCAGTCGTAGGAGACGGCATACGCATAGATGGAACCAGTACGATTGAAAGCGGTAGCAGTGATGGGTCCAGGAGCAGGATCGAATGCTGGAAAGAACAATACATGTAAGTTGGATATCCCTGGAAAGTAGCTGAATAAACCCTACTCTTCAGGCGGGTGCGCGAATCCTTATCCCAAAAGTTGATGGTACCGTCCGCACCTATAGGCAGTTGAGTTTGTTTCTGCAAATTATTAGAAAGGTGAAAGATGATGACGGACCAGCTGTGGAGAATGTTCCATGTTGTTGATGGAAACTGATATCATTTACCGAAAAGACGAGAGTTGAGTCTTTCGTACCACCATCCTTGCGGTGGCACTTGAACGAGAAGTTTTGTCTGTAAGCCACGCTTAGTCTGTGATAATGAACGGCTTGCGAATGCGACGCACGAGGTATCCTTCTCTTCAACGTATTGAATTGCCACGCGACCCTCGATACTACCCACTGCGAAACCATTGGCTGCGGGAAAGCAAGACACTACTCTCGTTTGCCATTTCAAAGGTGATTCAATAACCTATTACGACACGATTGTTCATCTCAAACGTCGTGAGGCGGTCGGGAGGTAAGACTCACTCGATAGGGCGTTGTAGGGTTAGCCAGGTTGTACATTTGGATATGTCGCTCAGCAGTGCCGACTACCATGAGCGGGTAGACTACGTCCATAGTATAACAACGCTCAGGAAGTTGAACTGTGCTGACAGGGTTAGGGGTTCGAAGGTCCCAGTACTGATTATGCGCATTGAGACGAGATGTGACGCGATAAAATTTTGATCTCGCACCTTGACTGTTTTATCCCAACTGCCCGTCGCCAGGATCCCGCCACTGGGTGAATCAATCCACTTCACGCATTTGACGGGCGCGTCATGCTGAGCAACCTGCTGGGCCTGCCCAGTCGTAACATCAAACATTCGTCCAGCTTTATCCGCTCCTCCAGAGAATAAACGAGTCCCTTCCTAAACGCACAAAACGTAAGCTGATCAGTATGTTGTAAGAGCGGGGCATGGCATGAGTTTCACCTTATTCCAACAAACACTCAACACCGGCTGCTCATGTGAGTACGCAGCCTTCCCTTGCGTCTGACCGCTTTGTCCAACCTCATATATCCTAACCTATACAGTTTCATGAGCCATCGTGAACAACTCAGCCCTCCTCGAATCCAGCAGCAGACTAACCTCATTACTCCAACTTCCAACCGCAAGATAATCAGCCGTAGGACTGAACGCAAGCGAAGAGATAGAATCAGTAGGCGCGTCTGCGACCTCAATATCTTTATCAGCCACCGTCGATGAAGACGTCGCTGTATTGTTGGTATTGAAGAATGACATGGTTGGTGGACCTCGGTGGGCGGCGGAGTTTCAACGGGCGCTCTCTCTATTTCATCCCTAATCTTCAGTGACTCAGTTCTGAGCTCGGACGCGAGGCCCTAATTGACATGACTCTATCCCAGGATGCGGCCGGTTACTACAGGATACGATTCTGATGACGAGCTCGTCAGCGAACCGTGTTCTCAGATTCCGACCAATTGATTGCATCCACCAGGCTCCTTGCCAGGCTCCTGCATCTTTGTGGGAAATACCAGTTGGACGTGATCAGATTACGAGAGATTGGTCTTGGTTGTCAAGAACGCATCTGTTACTCATGCTCAGATCACTTCGTGATTCGTTTCCTTGAGTCAACCCTGGTGTGTCCGCAATCTGGCATATTCTTTAGAGCTCCCTGCCCAAGAACGAGAATTTTCCGTGTCATTTGTCGCGCGCAGCTCAATAGACTTCTCAACTTCATAATGAATTCATGCGTTTTAGTTGCTAGATACACAATACGAACGAATGTATGTATAAAAATGGTGAACAAGGAAAAATGCGATCAAATCTTCAGCATCCAATCCAGATGCCGATGATCCATGATAAAATCTAGATCAATTTACAGACCGACGGCAGTCAACAACTTGGCGAAGTTGGGGGTACCGAGACCAGTGACCTGTAGATAGTATCAGTATAAATTCTAGATGACGAAGAGGAGAAAAGACTGACGGGATCCCATCCAGCCTTGGCGGGGAAGCCATTGGTGCCACATCCCGGGTTATCACCAGTAGTGATATCAGTGAGAGCAGCAGTGCCAGCAGAGGAGTACAAGAAGGGGTTCAAGAATCCAAGAACGGGCTTGCCAGCAGCGATCAGACGATCGTTGACCAAAGAAATGATAGCAGCGAAAGTGGGCGAAGCGCAAGAGGTTCCGTCAACTCCTCCAGTCTGGCCACCGTCGACGATCTGGAAGTTGACGCCCTGGGCAGCAACATCAGGGAAGCCACGTCCGGAAGTGTTGAATTTGCCAGCGTTGGTGGAGCCGAGAGCGGTGAGGTAGCTCTTGACTTGGGCGGATTGGTAGGAGGGTTGAGCGAAGAAGTTGGAGAATCCACCGGATGAGAAGCTGGCGGCGGTTTCGGGAGAAGTACCCTGGGTGGCACCGACGGAAGTCATGCTAAGTAATAAAGTGAGATGACAGGGAAAACGTATGTGCGAAAGAAAGCTTACAAGGGGCATCCGGAGGGGAAAGTGGGCAAGAAGGAAGCCGAGCAGCTGGAGGTCTGAGAGCCGGCAACACCACCGTCACCAGAAGCGAAGAGGATAGAGACACCAGCGGCACCAAGGGTAGAGTAAGCATTGCAAAGAGAGCTCAAGGACGTCTGCGATTAGAGTCATATTGACTAGTCGTTGGACAGAAGACTTACTTGGCCATGGCACGGGTGACGGTGTTCTCGTTTTGTCCGTAAGAGGTGGTCAAGACCTGAGGACGAGAAGCAGCAGCTTCGCCCTGGATGAAGTTGATGATATCGAGGAAACCACCGAGATCGCCATCCTTGGTGTTCTCGCCGACCGAGATGAAAGTGACAGGGACACCAGTAGCGATACCAATGGTGTACTCAATATCGAGGTTCTAAAAGGAACATCGTTAAAATCCATTCGGGACCAAACTCGGGACCGAAATACTCACGGCTTCAATACCGGCATCGTTCCTTCCCTGGGGGTTAGATCCGCCATCGAGAGTTTGGAGAGCGAAAGTAGTCGAAGAGGAGATATCAGTACGGAACTTGGTCAGGAAGGACTTCAAATCAGCAGTCTGGGCGAATTGGTCGATGAAACCAGAGACGCCGAGCTTGACGGTGGAAGAGGTAGCCTTGGTGGTGGGGACGCCGTAGATAGCCTGGATGCAAGCCGGGGTGATGGTGGTGGCGCAAGAGGCGGGGATGGCACGTCTCTCGAGGTCCTTCTTCTCAAGGGCGTTGAGCTCTCTCTTGCCAATGGAAGCGGTAAGACGGGGAACACCACCGAGGGGGTTGGGGAAGCTGGCAATCTTATAAGAACTGCGAAAAACGAGGTGCAGAAGGTGATACTTACGTGACAGTGGGGTGGACAACCTCGACGGCACCCTGGAGGGAGGCAGGGATCGAGTAAGCGAGAGTGCGGATGAAGCTCTTGCCAGTCTCGGGGTGGGCGAAGGACTGGAACTTGGTGTTGAAAAGAGTGTTGGCCTTGCCGACGGTAGTGGTGATCGAGAGCCAGTCACCAGCGATGGAGGTAGTCGCAGCGGTGAGGCCGTTCTCAGCAAGCCATTCCTTGACAGCGGCATCAGTTGCAGCGCTCGGCTTGGTGAATTCGACGATCTATGGTTAAGAAGATAAGATGTCAGTGATCGGAGTTTTGATCGACAAGACGAGACTGACCTCCTCAGTGCTCATCCACTGGCCATAGGTGGCACTAGCGGGATCGCTGATCACGAGCAGCTTCTCCTGGAGGCCAGCAATGTTGTTCTGGACGAGACCGATACGGAAGGTGAGCTCGGTGTCGGGAGAGGGAGTTCCAGCATGGACGAAACCCTCTGGGGCGCCATTGATGGCTTCGTGGACGACGAACGGGTGGGGGACAGCTGCCACCAGAGCGGCGAGGAGGGAGACGAAGACGAATACCGTGCGGACCATGACGTGAGATGAAAGACGAGATGGACTAGGTTCTCAGAGAGCCTTGAGAAGGTGAAAGCTCTTTGGGATGAGGATCCATGAGAGAAAATGAGAGGCTTTTTATACGAGGGTTGCGAATGTTCTGGATGAATGGACGGGTGATCTACTTGCGTACGGCGCGGTGTGGCCATTCTGTCCGCGATGGACGTCGTATGGTAAGCGCATGGCGAAGAGAGCAATGCAAAGAGAGATAAGTGTGGAAGCGAAGGGCGTCTTGGCAGCATTTGCATGTGGTGCCACAAGGTTCCGGAAAGCATCTCCTCTTCGTTCTCAAGTCTCCTTGTGAATAGCAAGATGATCCCATCGAAAAGAGTGTATCGATCGTCACCAGTCGCACAAGACTTCTAACATCCCTGCCGAAGAGAAGAGGAAGACCCATTTACCGGCATTGATGACGCATAGCCCAACCCGGCTCGAAAGCGACAGCGAGCAACACTGATGATATGGAGGAAGACGGGACAGATGAGAGACACACGCGGTGAGGGTGGGAGAAACGCACAGCCCCACCACCATAGACGGTCGGGGACGTATCCAGTCGGGATAGAATTGAGCAGCAACATAGTTCATGCTTGAGAGCAACTCCACGAGAAGATACAGACGCGCAGAGATAAGCAGATTAGTCTATACAACACGTCCGGAGCAACCCCCGCATCCGCGAAGACGAAGAAGCTTGCGAACCGCCACGAGCACCGCGGGGGCGGGTACGGCAGCCCAGGCTGAGGAAGAACAAAGAGAGCATATCACACGATGGACAGTGTGGGCGGCCGCTATCTGGATCAGGTGGGATTCTGTATACGAGGGCTCTTGGGGATGCCTCGTGCGTTGGTGCCAGATGGCACTAGCTGCTTTGCAGACTAGAGTGTGTGAGCGGCTCGATTGCTGAGAAATGCATCCCCAGAGTTGGGTCAACCATGAAGACCCGGCATATGGAAAGAAGAGCAGATCACTATTGACGCAGCGAGGAGGCCTTAGCGGTGCGACGCATGGGCCATGGGAGAGCCTGGAGAGGAGCGTGATCGTAATCGTCACAGCGATCGAGCAGACGCGCGATACAAGGCTCGTCCTCGGCGACACCGACGGTCGTATTGGCGATAGTAAATGATCGTCATATCGATAAGTAAAACAGGACTAGGCAATGTACTCTAAATTAGTTTGTCCCCAGTGCGGAATCGTCTAATGCAATGCAATGAATGGTGGAAGTCATAAATCGTGAACAGAAAATTAATTAATAGCAGCTCGCTCAATCAGCCTTCTTCAGCATTTTGACTTCTAATAACGGGTCAAGCTCCTTTTGTGGCTGTCGATAGCTTCCACCTGCTCGGTCGGCCCAGGTGAAGTATTGCCCATAATTGCACGTGAAGTAGATATGATGCAGCGTATGGTGTGATGGGCCGTTGATGACTTTTTCTAAAGGATGGTCCGTGACCATATCCGAGTCATGAATCTGTTGACAAGGCATGGGAGAAAGAAGAAATTAGCATGAGGTTTTCACGAAGCACGGACACAAAGGTTATTTCTCGAACATTAGAAGAACGCATGGAGCAATTTGAAACAAAAAAGAAGGGGGTGAGCCACTTACCAAGATCGACCAGAAGTTCACGAAGACGAAGAGAGCGAGGTAAAGATGCCGTTGAAGAGGGAAGATATATATAAATAAGTGATACGGCACAGACTGAGCCCAACCGTCTACGGCGTGGAAAGCGTGTGAGGCGTAGGGAGTGGGGACTGAATGAGGAAAGTCAGGCGTCGGCTCTTCCCGGAGATATAAAAAACCGAGAAAATAACGCACTGATCCATTTGTGATGGGGTTTATGCAGTCTCTTGTAAAGGAAGGGGACATGCAGCCATCGGTGTATCCAATAGATGCAGTAATCGGTAAACAGCAAGAATCTAGAGCGTGCACATGCGAAAAGGTGGAGCTGATCAGATAACTGAAGGAAAAATACAAAGGGTCGAGACTTACATCGGTACACTGGCTATCAGATAAGGCCACCCGTAGTCCTCGACTTTATCGTATAATCGCGTGTGGCCTCGTACTTCCGAGAGGAAGAAGGGCAACGTGAGCAAGGTCATTCCGGGAAATGCCCATAGTGAACATATAATCTCCAGTTTGACTTGGTTGGGCAGAAAGCGTGGATGTCGCATCATATCATGATTGAATATGAAGTAGAATGACAGGGAGGCGAACAGGAAATATAGAACGCATATTCCGATAAGAGTGATAACGGTGAGAGATAAAATTTGGCGCGTGAGGTGATCTCGAGGCCACGCTGAAGCGATGGCTGGAGGCTGGAATATCGACCAGCTCGACAGAGGAGCTATAATTGAAGCATTTTTAGAGAGTGCGTGGGACTGGGTAGGGAGATGAAGCAGAGCGTGGGTTCCTGGAACTAGTCGTGCCCAGACTCGATCGAGAAGATATTCGTCAGCAAGAGCGAGGATGACATCCATGACTCGAGAATATTGTGGAAATATTTGGAGAACGTCTGTCGCTGTTTCTCCTGCAAGGCTCCAGTCGCGGTTGACGGCGAGGACAAGGAGGCGAGCTGGAAATTCCAGACGACGACGGGAACCAAAGTCAGACCACTTTTTCGAGTCGATTGCCACGTGACTTTTGCCGTAACTCCCCGTGCCGGTCCGGCATCTTCTCTCGTCACCGTCTTCGTCCGGCATTCTCGGCGTTATCGGCGCACTTGCCAACTGCATCTTCATCCTCACCAGCTGTAATTTCTGGGAAATATTCGCTCTGGATGGCAAATTTCTGTTCAAAACGAAGCTGAGCGCAGTCCTGTGTCGTACATCGTCGAACCCTGCCAAAGACCGAGCGCTCGCCTACTTGGGCGATTCTTTCCCTTGGCTTGTGGTCTTGTGATACTTTACCTGCTCCTGATGACGAGAGCATTCTGATGCCGCTCTGCTCACTTCCAGAAGTCATCCAAGAATATTTAGCTCTCTATCCTCATGTCTGCACTCTGCGTCTTGAAAGTCTATGAAACCAAAGCACGCCACCTGGCAACATGCCGTGCCTGATCGGCATTGTATCTCGATCGCCTCATCTATAAATTGCTCAAAAATAATGCACGTTCCATCCCGTGCCTTCAAAATTACGGTCTCCACGCAATCAGCCTTCCAATAGGCCACCGTTCTCTCAGACAATCCAATCACTGCACGAACGTGCTTCCAACATCGCGTGCTCTTCTATTAATCCCCGACTTTCTTCTTGCCCGCAAGCACTACCGTCTTCTGCTATAAGATGTTGACCGACGGATCTGACCACCCCCTTCCTGCGCGCCTTGACCTTGAAGATCGTGATGCGCTCTCGCTCCATTCTCGCTGCCCTGGTATGCGCTGCCGTTGGCCTCTCTCACGCGGCACCGACAGCAGAACCGGACCCGAAGTTCGCTGTCTCAGTGCAAATCGCAGGCAGCACTCTCACCAACAAGGCACGCGAATCACTCTCCATCCTTCTCAAATCATGACTTGCTAACAACTTACTTTCTAGGGCTTGGTGGGGTTCGGCAGGATCCCTTCCAACTTCCGTGAATCCACTGGGGACACTTTCGGAGGAGCAGGTAGCGCCATCTACATCAAACGTGGTTCATTCAAGAAAACCTCAAATGGAACTTTCACGGGAACGTTGATCATGCAGCCTGATCGTGGCTTCAACGTCATCACGACTATCGATTACCGAACTCGTCAATTCGTCGTCGACTTCTCGTTACAACCCTACTATGGCGATGCCGACCTTTCTTTCTCTGACGCCCAAGAGACGCTTAGCTTGAAGTACCGCTCGACGTTGTTGTATACTGAGAGAGACGGGAAGAAGCCAACAGGATTGGAGCCTTTGGGTGTGAGAGCGAAGGATGGTAGAGCTGGAATTCAACCGGAAGCGGATCCCGCTATGCCAATTGCCTCGGCGAGTGACAATCGTCTTTCAATTGATGCGGAGGGGCTAGCCATCAACCCCGATGGAACGTACGTCGGTCAATTTTTAGACCGTGAATCTGTTCGGCTAACGCTGTGGAAAAGTTGGTGGACGTCGGATGAGGCCGGCCCGTACATTTACAAATTTAATTCTGGTGGCTTCCTCCTCCAAACCATCCAACCTCCTCAAGCTTTCCTCCCTCTCAACAACGGCTCATTGAACTTCACCGAAGCTGTCGATCCCCAGACAGGTCGTGCAGGCAACAAAGGATTCGAAGGCCTCACCATCTCCCCTACCGGCGACAAACTCTTCGCACTTCTTCAATCCGCTACAGTCCAAGATGGAGGTTCCGATAAATCCACTTCTCGATTCACGCGCATGGTTGGATACGACATCCCCCCAGCTAACGAAGAACTGAATATCGAACCTACCCTCTTCGGAGAATGGGTCGTCCCTCTCCCCGTAAACTCCAAACAAAACACTCTGGCTCAGAGTGAATTCCATTACTTGACCGACACGACTTTCTTCGTTCTTTCGAGAGATGCGAATGGTGGAGGCGGCAGTCCTTCTACTTCTTCATACAAGTGAGCTTTCTACCTGATCATCATGAAGGAGGGTGCTGATGTAAGCAGACAAGCGGATCTCTTCGATATTTCTGGAGCGACGAATATCAGGGGAACCAAGTTTGACAACCCCAAGAATCCCGTGTTTTCCAACGGTGTACTCGACCCTTCAATTACCCCTGCGACCTACGTGCCTTTCGTGAACTTCCTTGACCCCGTTCAGTTAGCGAGATTCGGTCTTCATAATGGTATGATCTATCCTATTCAAGAAATATGGCAAACTAACAGTTCGATCTTCAGGCAATCCTACCGGTTCCCAGCTCATTGATTCAAAATTCGAATCCCTCGCGCTCGCACCTGTCAACGATCCTAAATTCCCGAACGACTACTTCCTCTTCACCGCTGTACGTCATCCTTTCTTCTTAGTCCCTCCTGTAGCTCACGAATTCTTAGTCGGACAACGATTTCATCTCCACCCAAGGATTCTTCGACGGCGTCCCATTCAGCGGTGGTGAGGATATCGATACCCAGATTTTGGTTTTCCGCGTTACGCTGCCGAATGTTGCTCCTGGAAGCATTGAACAGGCTATCAGTATATAATCCTGTGGACTCTGAGTCTGCAGATCTGGTTCTGAATCACGGACTTCGTTCTAGTATTATTCTGATACATATATTTATTGTCTCTATCTTGGGCGAATATTTACTTGGCTGGGGAGGCATCACGTACATAAACTAACTTGTTCAAAAAGTATGAACACTTGGAAGTGGATAGTACCGACCCAGGGAAACGACAAGGGCAGCGAGAAGGCCGAGAGCAGAGCACTACGATTTAAGCGCCGACACCAGAACTCATTCCGGAATATTAATGTTTAGATCGTCTTTAGCTTGTGACGCAGTTCTCGTCAAGGTGAGAATTTCCTATCGATGAATTTCCAGCGGCTGGTTCGATGAAGCCGATTGCAGATGCTCGAATGAACAGCGCTTTGCATCAAGGTCGACGGGAACATTGATTGGACCAAACGTCGTATCGCGAGGGCCACGAACATGAATCGCAATATCCATTGTCTACTCTCTAGTCCATGGCAAAGAAGGTACTCTATTGACCCCGTCCAAAATAATAATTATGGACCACTGTGGCACCGTTGAAGTTGGTCTCTTCACGAGAATTGTCCCATCCGTTGCGACAATCAATATCACCACCATCTCCTCCTCTTCCCCCTGCGCTTCCATCGCCTCCATTTCCTGTCGTGTAATGAGGGCCACCATAGCTTGAGCCTCGGTCTGAATGTGCATGCGTCCGCCGGGACGAGCGTGCTGATCCGGATGAAGATCGCGAGGAGAATGACGATGTCTCATCATACTGCCGGGAAAGCTCGCTGAAATGTGGCTGCCTCTGTGCTGAGCTACGAGAGATTTGACCTTCGTGGGGTGACCGATAGTTCGATCCAGAAAAGGGCGCTACAGGAAGCGACCCCTCGTTCTCTTCGTCCTCCGAAAGTGCGTCAAGGCCGTCACGTTCCGGAGTTCTTTCATGGGCAGAAATTGCCACATTCGGACCCAACGACGGATATATGGGCGCATGGTTGTATTGGTACCCATGGGGTGGCGAGAAAAAATGACCTCTCTGATATAGTGGATCTATCTCTGGAGAATCGGATGCCAGGGAGGTGACATACGGCCCTTGTTGGTGAACTGAAGACGAGTTTGGGTATCCAAACCCATAACTCAATTGGATGGACCGACTTGGAGGCTGTTGTGCTGATGTCCAAGGTGATGAAACGTAATGTGAAGAAGAGAATGAGGGGCCATGATATTGGGAATTATGGTTTGAAAGTGACGAAGACGGAACCTTGGACGGAACGATGATAGCGTTCGAATCAACGTCAGGGTCATCAGACGCGATGTATCTCGCTGATCTTGAGTGTGCAGATGCCAATTTGGTTATCCGAAAGGTTTCTTGTAGTGTTCGTTTAGTGGCTTCGAAATGTTTTTCGGGGCTGCAATATTCTGTAAGCTTAATTTTTATCTTGGACGCCCTGATACCTACGTTGTCTCTTATAGTGTGTGTCTTCTGGATATGTAGATGCCTGAAGCTTTGCAGGAATCGACCTATGGCTTGATTTTCACAAGGATGACCTGGCCATCGCATCTTATACCGACTCGTTCAGTGTCTCGTTGAGTCGAAGCTGTGACGCCGTCGAGCGATTCCCGACTCAACCTTGGACCTCAGACGAGCTTTCTGACCACCCGAGCACGCCATGTGTCAGTCGCGTGGTCCGTCGGGCTGAGCGTTTCTCCAGTTCTTCAAAAGATTTTTCTCTCACTGGACTGATGTGGAATCGTCTCCATTCCGAGCTCTCCGGCTATACCGGGAAACTTGAACCAAGAACAAAGCCGATATTCAGAGGGTCGTGGTGAAGCCATTGGAAGACTATGGCCTCTTCGAAATGTGGCTCTTTCTAACCTCCGCCATATTTGGCCTAATTTGAAATGCACCAAAGAGAGAACCACACTAGGTACTCGGAGACTCGAAATTGAGGCTTTCCAACAGCCTACCTCTATGATTCCCATTGTCCTCAGATCAAATTTATGGCAGCTCAAGAAAAGTACCAAGACATGCAGTCAGGATTGGAACAAATTTGGGGTTCCTGTAGTCCCCTCAGTCCTATGCGCGGAGATGACGGAGATTGGAACGCAGTCGGTCAGCCGATGGGCTCATGAAGATCATTCAATGAATTGCGATGACCAAGGGTCTTGTCTTTTCGTGTTTGGTATGTCCCAGTTCGTTGGAAGACGTGATTTCGTCGTCTTTTCTGTTTGTTTGTTTGTCGCCGAGTTGCTGGGCCGAAGCGTCCGGCGCCACTCGCCTGTTGAATCGAGGCGTATGCATGTGATTCGGACCGAGGGCTGGATAGCCAATACAAGAATAGGCGTCCACTTTCCAATCTCAGAAATGCAAAGACATGAATGTTGACATTGAGATGAGCTTGTGAAGACCGCCGCCTGGCCAATGACAACCGCCCACCTGTGAAAATCAGATCTCCGTCCATCTTCTTGTTCACCCCCGTTTGAAAAGGCAACCCCGAAATCATCATTCGTATATCTCAAAGGCTCTCAAAAAGCTACAGATTCCTGGCTTAAGTAGCGAGCATGGAACGGATGGCCGCGCTTCATGGTTTTCGGTGGTTCTAGGTATTAACACTCAAGGAATCTCTTCATAAGTGCTCTGGTTGAACTTAAGCTCTCTTTGTTGAGATCACGCAGCCTCAATGTACCCTTTTGAAACATCAAACCTGCCGGATTATAATTTGTTTTGCGTCTTCAACTAAGAATCTTCCACTGACCGGTTTGAGCTCATAACCCACCTCCTTGGGCAACGGAAGCTTGCAACATGTTCTAGACCAAGCTCGAAGGTTTTGAGTGTGGCACTCTTCTCAAATTATCTCTGTACGTGAATATTCTTCCAGTTGTCGGAGCTGAAACTGGTCCCCTGCTGTCGTGGCATCAACACGCAGTGAAGCCATAGACGCAATGGAAGGCCGAAAGACACCGGTCCAGGGTCCGAATCCAGACGTCCTTGTAGAATTACCACCCGTGGAAGCCATCTGAACTCCGTTCCTGTATAATATTAGTAAACAACTCATTGCGGCGATCACTGGTATCAATCTTGTATTGGACCCCTTGTCCGAAGTGAAGATCTTGACGATCTAAAATGCGAAAAATATATAATAATGCTATCTGCGCTGGGACAGCTGGGACTAGATTTGCTTGGATTGATATTTCCTTGTTGATTTGGTCACGATTTTGGTGTGATAATAAGGAGAGCCAGCGCTTCGATTGGCCCTTTGTTGTGCGTCTTCAGTGGTTTCTGAAGCTCGTGTCCAAGGAGCTCAAAAATTGAATCTGTGACCTTTTCCAATGGCGTGGAAGTGGGGACAAGGCCGACGTCGCGCTGCGACTGAGGGTGGGATGAGCCGAAAAAGGCAAGGCAAACACGACGCAAGATGTGACGTCACGCGATTCTGTCTCGATTGATGGCGGTCAGCTCGTGCGTCAGGGCCATACCATCGAGCACTCCTCAACGCCCACCATGGCCGTGCTCTCGAGACTATTGCCGTGCGCAACAAGTGCGTTCGCTCTTCAAGCAATCTTAGCAGGTGTCTTCGTTCCTCTTCAAAATGAGAAATACTACGACCTGGGCGGAGCAGCCGGGTTTCTTTCGACTACCTTCGTATCTCTTTACTATCCGAGCCTTCGTGCAAAATATTGGGATCGCATACCTGGCGCTTTGCTACCATCCATAACGTCTTTCGCACCGAGACAGTTGTTGTTAAGCGCGGCCCTTGGAATATGGACCGCTCGATTGGGCAGCTTCTTGGCAATGAGGGCGATCAAAGCAGGCGGTGACTCGAGGTTCGACGAGGTCAAAAAAGAGCCCGCCAAGTTCACAGCTTTCTGGATGGCCCAAGGTCAGCTCGTCGTCTGGGCTTATTGTCAACCCTAATACATTGCATCGGGCTCTTAGCAACTTGGGTGTTCGTAGTTGGCCTTCCGGTGTACCTCGTTAATACGCTTCCGACACCATTACACCCTCCTCTAGGACGTCGCGACTTTGCCGCCCTTGCTCTCGTGGGCGGTTCGTTCCTCTTTGAGGTCATCGCCGACAATCAGAAGAGCGCCTGGCGAAAAGAAAAGGCAGAAGGAAAGCATTCCGAAAAATTCATCACCAGGGGACTCTGGGGCATATCAAGACACCCAAAGTATGTTTCTTCATCGTCATTTTTCGTATGTGAAGTTTATGAAGGCGTCTATAAGCTATGTCGGCGAAGTCGGCATCTGGACTGGAATCTGGCTCCTCGCAACTCGGACCCTCCAGACAGCCGCGTTTCCGTCATATATCCCAATCGTGGCGGCGGCAAGTCCGGCCTTGACCTACTTCCTGTTGACGAAGGTAAAGTGTATCTTTGGGCCTTTTCGTGGTTGGCCGACTCTTAGTGGTCTCAAGGTGTCTGGAATCCCACCTTTGGAAAAATCCGGTGATAAGAAGTTCGGCGACGATCCTAACTGGAAAGAATATAAGGAGTCAGTACTTTTTTCATCTTTTCTTACCCTGGTCCACGAATCGCATATCTCCGTCTTTTATTTGTCACTATGCTGAAATTTTGCTTAGGCGTGTCCCTGTCATGTTTCCATGGGGTCCTCGCGGTTGAATGTAGCGTCGATCGCTCTCAAGTTTTCAAGCCCTGTCATGTTCCTTAAATGGGTGGCAGAAAGTCGAACCCCAAACCCAATTTGCCTCTATCATTCGCGCTTCCATGAGGATAATCGTACCATACACAATTCCCTTGTTGTGTTGTAACATGTATTGTATCAAAAGAAAAAGAAAGTCACACTGTTCGATTTCACTAAATTTCTCGTTCTGCCAATCGGATCGCTCCGTCGGATCTCATAAGTCGCTTTGTCAGCGTCACGCCGTGACATACTCCCATTCAGTTCTCAGTCTTCGTTATCATGCCTAATGGTCATTCAGCTTGTTACAGTCAGTGATTTGCTCAAAGAACTTTTGGGATGCTTACCAGGCGATAGGTGACGATCGCTAATCAAGCATACCTTTGTGTCGCTGGATTTCTTGTTGTGGTTCGTCCTCTTTCAATTTATGAATTTTTGTAGTTGATCGTGTTGCGGATGTAGTTCAGCACTGTTGCCCTCATTGTCCGAGAGAGAGTGGGCCAATTGATCCGACATATCATCTAGTACTCACAAAGAACAGCTATACTTGGGGGAATGCGTTCTTGCGACGGCGTTTGGGATTGCAATCGGTATGCTCCAAACCACCCTCATCTTGCAACTCTTTCTTACCAAAGCAGGCCCTTATGGTGCCAACATCTTCAATCCTAGATCCTGGGGATCAACAGATCAAGTAACGCTAGAAGTGATGCGCTTCGTACTGGCGACGGGAGTGTTCGCTATCGGCGTAGAATTGCCAGGAACGTACATGGCATCCAATTGGAGAAGCCTCGTCTTTCTCATCGTACCACTCATGACATTCGGATGGTTCATCTCGGCCGGCTTGATTATTGGATTGTTCCCTTCACTCAACTTCACGTCTGCTCTCGTCATATCTGCATGCCTTACACCGACCGATCCGGTTAGTCTTCCAGCTTAATGCTCGGGTCGCAACTAAAGCTATAGCCTTAAATACTCGCAGTAGCCATAATCATGGGCGATTTTGCAGTCAACCATGTCCCTCGACATATCCGCCTCCTTCTAGCTGCCGAGTCTGCCTCAAACGACGGGATGGCGTACCCATTCCTTACGCTTCCGATTTACCTTACCCTCGAAGCTACCACAAAATCCGCCGTTGGCAAGTGGCTTCTAGTCGGATGTCTATGTTTGTGAGAACCTCGTCTCTCTGATACATCGTCATAACACAGACATCCAGATCAGGTCATTTTCGGCACATTCTTCGGAGCCGTCATCGGTACCGCATTCCGCTATATCCTGAAATTCGCTCATAAGAGGAATTTCATTGACTCGGAGTCTTTTGCTCTTCAGTACCTTGCCTTGGCGATCTTTATTATGGGCGTCGCCAATATGATTGGATGCGATGAATTGTTGGCATGTTTCGCTGCTGGAAATGCGATTTCGTGGGACAAGAAGTTTAACGAAAAAACTGAGGCTTCGATGTTTGTCCCTCTTATGGACCTCATCATCACCAGCGTTGGCTTTCTGTACATAGGGGCATGGTGTGTCCCCTCTTATCGGGAATTATGTCGTCATCTAACTTGCTTTAGGATTCCGTTTAACACTTTCAATGCAGTAGACTTGGGTATCGCTCCGTGGAGACTTGTAGTGCTTGGGATCAGTCTCATAGCATTGCGGAGAATACCGGCTATTCTCTTCTTACAAAAGCTTGTCCCCGACCTCCGAAATATTAGACAGACTCTGCTATGCGGTCACTTTGGTCCGATGGGTGTCGGTGGTGCGTGCCTTCGTTTACCTCGTCAATCCCATATCGATCTAGGTATAGCCATCTATATATCTACCTTGGCCGTTTCCAAGTTGCCCCAGCCTAACTATCCTCCTGCGAACCAAATCGAGTTGTTGGCTAGTGTGACGCAACCTATCGTCTCGTTTATCTTTCTCGTGTCTCTTGTCGTTCGTGAGTGGGTTTAGTTGCGCTCCTAGTTCATGCCGGCTAAGATCATGCGAGATGGACTTTCAATCCCGATCTTTGCGCTCGGCGAGCGAATTTGGAATAAAGCTAGGAAACCGGAAGAGTCGAGAACCAACACTGTAGTCGTTTCTTGGGACGAAAAGGGACCATCAAGTCCTCCTGATCCTTCGAATATCACCAGCGATAGTCTGCGAGCCTGAATTGCAAGGCGGCTGTCCCTTTGTCTATCTGTCCATTTTCGAGCCGACAACTTCCCTATGATATCGGCCAAGTGCCTTCAATGGGGACTCGATAGGTCGCGTGAAAGATTCACCTTCTGCGCTCGACTGACGGACGGGAATATGATCAAGATGCCGACTTTTGTCCAAATCCCGGTGGACCCTGAGAACTCCCATGACCTTGATGGTCTTCGGCTTAGCCCATGTGTGAGAACAAGATCTGCATGCAGTAGACGCACGTTCTCAACTTGTCATGTCGTTGTTTTGCTACTCTTGTACATATCCGTATTCATATTGTAGTTTCAGGTACCAGCCTGAGTTTCATATTGGATCGTCAATTTCTGTCCTCAATGACTGTTCTTTCATATGGATCAAGCAGGATATCTTAATCGCGTGCTAGTCCTCCGAAAGGCTAGTGAATTCCTTGATGCTCCACTTCTTTGGTGTTACATATGTGCATGAAGTATATTCTGATTCGGATCCGCTGTCAAACAAAACCTCCAAACTCCGCAAAATAATCCCGTCTCAATATCTCGTCCCTGTGCCTCTCTGATGCGCTCACTCACTATTCTTCTCGAAGCGAATAGCTTTCCTATATAGAGGATGATTCTTCTCCATGTCTCGCACGTCCCAAGACCGAGAGTCTGAGTCTGCCCACCATGAGCTCCGGATACCAACGCCTCTCAGATGTGGATAGTCAAAGCGCGACTGTTGGTCTTCGCACTGGCCTGCTATCCATATACCTCGTCCTGACCAGGCCCTTCATGTACAGAAACCTGTAGCAAATCCAACGCCTGCTCCACCGCCCGCCTCTCCTCCTGCAGAGTAATGCATCTCCAAGGCTTCCATACATCGTCTATTGACTTGAAATCTATTGCACCTCCAGCCCAGCAAATGGAAGTTCAGGTACTCAGACGACGAATTCAACGGGTGCGCATGAGTTAATTCCTGATAAGGGAAGGATATCTAACTGCCTTCGAACCAGGCTTTCCGCTCAACCAGAGCATCGGGAGCGGAAAAGACACCGTACTCGTCGGCAATCCTATCATTCCTCCTACGATTCCGATCGACACGACGTGCTGGCCGCCTATAACGGTGAAACGTCCGAGAACGCTTGTCCTGTGCTTTGATGGAACAGGAGACCAAGTAAGATAAATCACCTGGTTTTCTTTCGCGCATTTGCTTACGTAATGATCTTCAGTTCGACGAAGATGTCAGTACATTTCTTCTTGGGCCGGAGAACACGCATTGACAATACACTTAGAACTCCAACATCATCAAATTCTTTCAATGCCTAAAGAAAAATGATCCAACAAGGCAGATGGTATATTATCAGTCTGGGATTGGCACCTACGGAGAGTGAGCTCGCCCCGAAGATCTTGAATGGTCTTGGTCCACATCTGACTTCGAATATTTCTAAGCCCAAATATTACAGGAGCCATACGGCGATAGTATGTACCTCCTGGTGTCCCGTCTTTGGGCGAACTGATTGTTTACTAGTATAGCAACGAAGCTCGATGAGGCCATTGCCTGGTATCTTCATGCTCATGTAAGTTGTAACTTGTGATCTTCATGTTGTTCCTCACATTCGCTTGAATGTCGATAGGTTCAAGAAGGTTACAAATTCTGTACGTGCTTGCAAGACAAGGGGCTCCGATTATCTCTTATGGTTATTGTCAGTGATGGAGCATTATGTTAAAGGAGACCGAATATGTTTGATCGGATTCTCTCGTGGAGCTTACACCGCCCGTGCTCTGGCTGGGATGGTCCAGAGAGTCGGCCTGTTGCCGCAGTCGAACACGCAACAGGTTCCTTTCGCTTGGAAGTTCTACAAGGATCAATCCCCTAAAGGCGACAGCAGAGTAAGTCTTGGTTATAGCAGGAGACATTTTAATGACACAAACGCGAGCAGGCTTCGGAATTTAAAGCGGCTTTCTCGAACAACGTTAGAATCGACTTTGTTGGGGTCTTCGATACCGTGGCTTCCGTCGGCATCATTCCGAGAGAGCTTCCGTTCACTGATGGAAATCGAGCCATCAGAGTGTTCAGACACGCGCTATCCCTGGATGAACGTCGTGTCCGTTTCCAACCCAACCACTTCCATAATCCACCTCGAAAGACTCTCCCAGACGACAGAAAGATAAAAAAACATCAGCTCACCGGAACGCTGAGTCAGTCTGACGCTGTTGAGGGAAAGAGCGTTAATATTAACGCCAAGAATACGACATGGAATGAAACCGATCATATGGAAGTCTGGTTTGCTGGGAGCCATGTGAGCTTTACCCATTGCACAAGTAGATTTGCTGACAGAACAATCTTTTCTAGAGTGACGTCGGAGGAGGGAATGTCAAGAATGAAGTCACGATCAATTTGGCTATGGTTCCGCTTCGTTGGCTGATTCACGAAACGATCGTGACCCAAACGGGGATTCTCTTCGATCTGGCTCAGCTTTCTTTGATTGGCCTCAGCCCTCAAAATCTTCCTGTCGTTCCGCATAAAGATGATCCGCCTATCTTCAATCTTCCTCTACCGCCTGTCATCAACCCGACGCCTATTCCAAAGGACGAATTGAAGGATGCCGTCGAGCAAAGATTTGATCAACTAAAACTAAAGCCGATTTGGTGGCTTCTCGAAATCCTGCCAATGAAGAATAGAGTGCTGAACGAAGACGGACGATTTGTGATTGAGAAACCTTACTGGTATGCTTTCTTTTTCTCTGCAGAGCGGAATGAAAGCCATTGACTCTGATAATAGGCGATGGAATTTGGGAAAAGGACGTCGTATTCCTATTCTCAAGAACCCACTCTATCCCGTCCTCGTGCATCGTGCTGTTAAATACCGATACGAGAATTTCGAATACGTGGATGCTTATAAGGAGGACTCGGAGAAACGAAAGAAGGGTAAATATCTACCGAATGCGTATTGGGTTGATAGCAAGGGAACAGAACATGCCCTTCGTTTTGACAAAGAGAATCTGCCTCCGTCTTTCCAATGGTACGTGTGTTTGCTTCAAGGGTGTCCGCCCCAAATACGAGTGCTTATGATGGACGTGTAGGGTGGGACTGGACGAACATAGCGGTGAAACCTAGTCGAATAGTGTTAAACTATGTGCTTGTCGTATCTGATCTGTAGCTATTGTGCCCGGGGCGTAGTGTCCAAAGCTTTCAGATGTAAATGTAACGAAACGCCCTAAGTATAAAGAAATACACTTGCACTGATTTTTTCTATTGCTATTCATGTGCGGGTTTCTGGAAGACTCCATTCTCATTCATTCTCCATCAAACCGTCGTATAGGTCGCATCAACTTTGTTTGAAAACACCTGCCTGTGGTGAGCCACGGAGTACACCCGTTACACTTACGCTATTGACAAGAAGAAGATCGAGGCTCTCCTTCCAGAGAATCCATCAGCTTTTTCTTCTCGAGCTTTGGGAATTCTCCCTTCGGCCCAGGTCTGAAGGCGTTCGGAGAAAGCAGCAAAGGCAACCAGTTTGCTCTATTTCCGAAGCCGAACTGATCGAATGTTTCTCAGGAAGACCATCCAGGCCCAGAACTAAGACGGAAACAAATAAGACGCGCTGTCGCACGATTACCAGGCCCGAACTACTCGGATATCCCGCGACTTGTTGGTTCGAATAGACGGACAATTTTGAAGTCGGCATGTGTACTTTTCTATATTTTGTAGTAAATTCGTACAGGTAAATTTGCGGGAAAATCGCATTGAGTTCATAGGACCAAACCTTCTTGAGAGATGAATGGAATATCCAGAATGAAATGTACTCCATACCGTGCCTGACGGGCCTGGGCACGCGAGCAAACCAGGAACCATCACTCTGGCGCCGAAAGACAGATGAACTCAGGGGCCGCCGAGAAACGAACTCCGACAGCAGCGGCCTCTTCTCCTGCCAGAACACAAGAGCAAAATCCCGAAGAACGCGTTAGAAAAACGTATATAATGGCTAGGGATGCTCACTCAGACTCCAACCCAATACCTCCTCCCCCTACACCATGAGCTATCAACGCATTCCCGACTACGTTCACACCTTGGGTCATCGGTACGTCTCTATGATCCATCTCATTGAGCGTTCCAACTGATCCACATTTTCTTATAGACTCACTGGAACTGACTCTCATCATACATTGATTGATGTAGGACTTGACGGTCCCAACGGGAAAGCAGCACCTGAAAGCCCTCCTGCTCGCGTCGAGGCCAATCAAATAATCCCGCCCACCGTTCCCCTCGACGAAACATGTTGGCCTCCCATCACCAAAAATCGCCCCAGGACTCTTGTCTTGTGCTTTGACGGCACTGGTGATCAGGTAAGTTGTGCCACTCGTATTTCAAATTGAACTGACCCCTGTCCCATTAGTTCGATGACGACGTAAGAATGGTTACCTTTGAAACGCGTTTCATAGCTTGATCACGATTGTTTAGAACTCCAACATTGTCAGGATATTTCAATGCCTCAAGAAGAACGATCCGACGCGTCAGATGGTTTACTACCAGCCTGGAATCGGTACTTACGTTGAGTGAGTTGTCAATGTAGAGATCCCACCCAGTATGTGCTAACGTACAGACAGCCCAACGATGACCGGTGGTGCTCTCAAAACATAGTAAGACACTCTCGTTTACTTGCTTTGCCAATCCTCTCAATAACTCTTCCGTAGTGTGGCGTCGAAACTCGATGAAGCCGTTGCTTGGTATTTCCACGCCCATGTAAGCAATATATTCTCAGTCTCTTATCATCTTTCTCACCTTACCGCAGGTGAAAGACGGCTACGAATTCCGTAAGAGTCTGAAATACTCGACTCCACCATGTCACTCACAGCTTTCATCGTACAGTCATGGATCACTATGTGGCCGGCGACAGGATCTGCCTTTTCGGCTTCTCCAGAGGTGCATATACAGCACGCGCTCTTGCTGGTATGGTCCACAGCGTGGGATTGCTGCCTCAGGCCAATAAGCAGCAGGTGCCGTTTGCTTGGAAATTCTATTCCGAGAATAACACTCCCGAAGGCCTTATAAAAGTGCGTCAACAATGATGCTGATAGTAGCTTTCTTACTCATAGCTTACTTCCAGGCTTCTGAGTTCAAGGCTGCGTTCTCGAACAACGTCATCATCGATTTCGTCGGTGTTTTCGACACAGTCGCATCCGTCGGGCTCTTCTCAAAGGAGCTTCCATTTGCCACTTCAAACAGGGCTATCCGCATCTTCAGACATGCACTGGCTCTCGACGAACGCCGCGTCAAATTCAAGGCGAATCACTTCCATAATCCCCCTAAGCCGCTCAAGGCGGAAACCGAAAGAAAGATCAAAGCTCATCAGATCACCGGTTCCCTTAAGCAGTCTGAAGCTACAGCTAAGGTTACCGTGATCGACCCCAACGCTCCCAGCACGCGACCCAAAAAGGCACCAACCGATCACAAGGAAGTTTGGTTTGCCGGATGTCATGTTAGTCATCCAGAATATTTTATTAGTAATCTATTCGAGCTGACCTTTGTTCATCTAGTGCGATGTTGGAGGAGGAAGCGTCAAAAACGACGTGAAGACCAATCTTGCTATGATCCCTCTTCGATGGATGATCAAGGAGACCATTGAAACTGAAACTGGCATCCTATTCGACCTGGCACAGCTGTCCCTGCTCGGCTTGACGCCCGTGCTTCCCTCATCACCTACTCTAATCCTGTCCCCCGAAGTTGCTCCAAAGAAAGAACTCCCTCGATTGACTGATGTCTGGCAAAAAGACGAAAAGCCTCTCGTTCCTTCTCTGGAGAACCTCAATGCCGTCGAGCACAAGACTGATCAAATCGACAAGAGCTGGTTCTGGCGCTTCCTCGAATGGATCCCCTTCAAGGTGTCCTACTTGAACGACGAGGGTGTTTTCGTCACCACTGACAAGCGGTACGTTCTCCTTCACTATGATATGTGAATTATGATATTCATTTGTCCATAGGAAACCCAACCGCGGACAAGGGCGGACTATCCCCAACCCGAAGAATCCTAGCTATCCTCTGTACATTCATCAATCCGTTCAATATCGCTGGAACAATTTCGAATACGTGGATGCGCCTCTGCCTTCTCTTCCCGGCAGCTTCCCTGATGAAGGCAGAAAACGCTCCACCTACAAACCGAAGGCCATTTGGCTAGATGAGCTGAAGCAGGAGAGGGAGCTTGATTTCGCTGATCCTGATCTCAAACCTTTCATCCACTGGTTCGTATTCTCACTGTTCGTTGTTAATGCGATACTGATGATTGATGAAGGGTCGAGTAAACCTTTGATCCAAAGTGGATTGCTGCAAAATTCTTTGGAGGACATAATTGTATTCATATGTATGGACTACTAATATCTCTCTTTTTCGGGTATTCGGTGACACATTCGCTTTATTCTGATTCATCATTACACCTCTCTCGTTCAATAATTGCTGTCCTTCTTTCGCCCTTCTTTATCTAATCACATTCATTCCTTGGTCAGAAACGTGTCCATAACATTACCAATAAGACTATCAATACAGTTTGCATCGTGGTACTTTCATCACAACGAGTTATACAATTGGAGCATCACCATGGCCGTCTCAGCATCGTCGACCATTTTCTCGATTATCGCATTCGTTTTCGGCCAATTGCGATGTTTGACAACTTTTCGGCGCTCTCTAGCATAGCATCTTTTGAATTCCTCACAGATGGCCCAGATGCGTCGCCGTTCCCGCATACTGTCTGTGCGATGGATATGGCTGAGGTATAAAAGCCAGTCAGCATCGTGTGGCGACTTGGTAGCGTGTGCCATCTGATCGGGAGTTGTATATTCCTCTGGATCGGAGTTGAGCAGGGGTATCGCCCACGGAATGGCAAGGACATGCTTCCGAGCCAATGGTTGGAAGTCACCGATGGCGTATCGGCGCATTGTACGACAAGTTGACGTGGTGGAGACGAATGTCCGCATGTCTAGAAGACCAACGATTTTGTGGATGATGTCGAAAGGCAGGGACGTAAAGACGTCGGAGGTCTCCTCAGGCTCTGCGACAGAGGCGAGACGTGTGCTTGTAACTTTCGAGGAGAACGATGGGAACATGTTCGGCCGGGCGAGAGTCCATGCATGTGGCCCGGCTTTGATGGCGGTCCAATCGAATGTGACGTCTCCTTCAAAGGCAGGCGAATGCCAGTATTGACGAAGATCTACGCCGCAAGCTCTTTCATAATCGAGACGCTGCAGGCGACCAACGCCCTCTTCAGTCCCGCCTTGAGCTCTTCCGAAGACGATTTCGAACTCGCTGATGAATCGCATATGGTGTCGTTCCATTTTCGTGTATACGAGGGGAATGCCCATCACGACGGAGAAGATATGAGAACATGTAGCATGCATCACGAATTCCTAAGCCCAAATTAGCATGGTATCAAACATCGAATCGTGATTAGTACACTCACGGTCTCGTCGTCGGTCTCCCATGTTATCGAAACCCCTTCACGAGGAGGAAGAGAAGCGAAATTAATATAACCTTGATTCAAATTGGCCGGCGTCAGAAGCCACCGAGGAATGAGCCACTATCACTATCAAAATGCGCACCGAGATATTCCATTCCGAGCACAGCACCTGGCACACTACGTCCCATCGCCACAGCTGTCCGAAAGAACTTTTTCTGAGACTCTGTCAAGACTCCATCAGGGGGTACTTGGGGCCGATGAGCCTTGGAAGAGGGATAAATGGGCAGCAGACAAATGCTACAGGACTGCCATGGCGCTCGTTAGCATACATGACCAGGAAAATGATTTAGACTTACCATAGGTTTCGCGATAAGGGGAGAATGTGCGCTCGCCTCCTTGATATCCAACAGCCATCGTCGAGGGGTAGATTTTTTTTGATGATACCGTCTCCATCGCGGTGGTCCGACACAACATCCGAGACGCCCCTGATTCAACCTTTGACTTGGACAAGGCAACTGCTGCGTTTGGTATCTTCAAAGTCGTCAAGGCCGCTTTCATCGACCGTTCTACAGTGGGTGCTGAGGATGTAATAGGAGTATCTTTCATGGCTGGGCCGCAGATCAGGATGGTTTAAGTCCACCCGAGTCGGACAAGTACTGGTATGAGCCGCGGATCATGGACATCAGGCCTCATGCCTGGCCGCAGAGCGATAAGTGATGATTCCTGATATAATACAGGACAGGGGCAATGAATGTGCCAACCATATTTGTCGGTCTTGATTGGAGATGGCCCTGCCGGCAACCACTGTGACAACATATTCGGGAGTAATACTTCAGTGCACCCACTAGTACCTTGCTGTGCCGGCTCTGGTTTAGATTCCCTCAACGAGGCGGGCTTTATACTTAAGCCACTTTCTCCCATCACTGGGTACTCCCAATTCCCTCATCAACAAACCATGAACAAGCGATCGTTCGATAGAGGCGAATTGGAGGTACCGGTGCACGAGGCAGATTTTGCTGCATTATCCTCGAGTACATCAACTGTGAGAACGACATCCCATAGCTCTCCTAGAGGTGGTCAGTCTACTCATATATTATCTTGAATTATTCCTTTGACTGAACTGCACTTCTCCATTGGCAGGCAGTAACCAATCGCCCGTGAAACTTCTCTCTGGAGTAGAGAAATTACTTCCTTCATCGGCCTTTCTACAATACGTGATCACTCCCGTAAGCATGTTGCACGATCTCTGGGGTGTCCCCTGACCCCATTTTAGATCGTGATCCATATCCTTATTCCAATGCCACTCTTGGTCCTTAACCCGTCGTGCTTGGAATGGTCTACCTATTTCGACAATCGTATTTCCGCATGCTCAATGGTCCTTGGCCCCTTCTTGACTGTCATTTTCTCCTTTGTATATTGTTCTACTATGTCTTCCGTCCCCAAGTCCACCCCAGGCTTGAATCATGGGAAACGTCGGGCCTGGTTCCGTCTGGTAGCCACTCTTTCTTGGGCATTGACGGGCTTGGGATATATTTACGCGTTCAACCTAATTGCGCAGGCGACATTTGTTGCTACGGAGTGGCCAATATGGGCTGTTTCGAACAGCCTTCTTGCGTTGGTTTTTCTCTACTGGATAGTCGGAGTGTGCGGTACTTTTGACGCTACTGGGAGGGTTTTCGACATGGCTTCCAAAGAGAAAGACTAATTATCTTGGGTACACTGCATTCCTTTGGGTTAGTATGTATTCTCCACGTGATTTTGTCTTTGACGTGTATGCATCAGATTTTCGGCATCGCAGTCCTGCAGGACGACATCCCGACAACGCCTAAGGCTCCTTTCTGTCGATGAGCGGATTCGAGATAAAGCATTGTGAGCCCTGACATTGACAAGACACGCCAACCTCCCTCCGTCTACACACACTCGACGGCTGGTCGACTGGTCCCCGAACTTTGTTCATTGAGTCTTTAAGTGTAATGCTACTTCACTGTTGTATCCAAATTTTTGTTCTCGTTTCTTTGTCTGATGTCGGTGTCGCGAGCTTTTGCAGCGTCCTTTGCGAAGCTGCCAGGCTCGTTTGATTGTATTTTTGTGTATAATGGACACTCCGTGAATATCGTTGACTTGACTGCATTTCAATATGCATAGCCCGGAAGCTCTCGAGTTATGCAGGTTAAGAAAAAAAACACAAGGCTTGACACAACCGCACTTCCACCATCTAACGTTTCTTGACACATGGCGTGTGCATCCGGCACCGAGCTTGTCCTCGGCAAAGGTATACCAACTGCGTATGAACTGTGGAAATATCTCGCGACCTGTCGCAGCCTAATAAGTAGAAGTCAAATGCCGGACCAATAGGCAGAGTCAGAGTTGATCAGGCGACTGCAGTTGATTTATTTCTGTAGCACAGTTCATAAGCCAGACGGGAGCTTCATACATGTAAAGGCTCGAGGGTAGAAAGCCTTATCCTCAACCTCCATCCCAGAATCCCAGTACCATGGTTTACCTCGCATGCAAGGACTTCGCATCTGTCAGTAGAATAGCGGTGATACTGCTGCTCATCGTGCCTGGGTTATCGAATCCGATTGAGCCAAGAAGTTCTTCCGTGAGTCGACTTGTTCCAAGAAATGCCAAGAGAGATTAAGCCGAACTTACACACCCACAGAGATCGACATCAACGAGTACACCAGCGCCGACGACACACTCTCCATCGCATACGACGAGCTCAACATCTACGTGCCCTCAGTTATGTACGATTGATAATGGGGTTGTCAGATGTGGATGCGGAATATTCTCGGTAAGTCGAGTGTGTCAGTTCATGCCGTGAACGGCGCATTGATATCAGGAAAGCCTCCTCCTGCGTCTAGCACACCGACATTCACACCGACCCCGTCTGCACGTTTGTGAGGACCGAATCAAGCAAGAAGAGAAAGGAATAATAGTGGTGCCGGCGGGGTGTATAAGTTGAGAGTAATAGGACGGTTGCCGCTGATTCGCAGTTCCGAAGAACTAGTGAGGATACTAGCTGATGCTGCCATCGCACATGTGTGTATTGTTGCGGAGAGTCGATATCATGGTCACGGTCTCCACGATATATTTGAGTGGACATGTTTCCGCAATGACGAGAAGCCTCTCAGTGTATAATGGACGTGATAGGCAGATAGGACAATTCAGTCTCGGATGTTGGATATTTCATCTCCTCATGGATGCTCTGCGACACTATCGAAGGCAAGTTGATGTTGAGGTACCGAGCGATGAAGACAGCCAACTTCTGTGCCGTCAGGCGAGTATTCGGAGCCCTCCAGACCAGCGCAGAAGAATGAATGAAGACGTCGACATAGATCGAATTCCAGCATTATGACAATAGCTTACCGAACAGAAGGTTCCTGCAGAAGTGGATGTGAGTCCGGTTCATCCGGTTGCCGATCAATTTGAAATTTTCACCTGACTGTTCCCCGCCATCGTCGTCGAGAGCTCTGTGTCGAATTGAGCCTCTTAATATTCTGCCGAGCTTGATGATTGCTACTTACTGAAAAAAAATGCGACTAGAACGTACTCAATGACGGGTCACGTTTCAAACGACTTGCTGTTTTCTTTTGAGTGGCTTCTTTGCCAGCGCGGTCCTCTACTATTCTCAAAAGTTTTACGCCCGGTGCTCAACTGGTTGCCCAACCACACATCTGCGACAGTAGAACTAGGCCACAACGGTCCGGGAGATCGAGTAGACAACAGTGGGGGTCACTCTTGAAGAATAAGACAACCAGCGTGCAGTAACATTATTGTGGACCTCGTGTCATTATGTCGCACCGCTTCAAGTCGGTCACGGTCGTGAGGCTCCTTTTTGTGATAGACTTTTGAGGAATTCTGACCCATAACATTGGAATATACAGAAACCGAGAACAAGGCTCTTGCTTTGTGCCACGCCGTGCAATCCGAAAAGGAGTGGTTGCTGTTCGAACCGAATCAACTGATCGATCGGATCCAACCGACCCTGAGTGGTGGTGTGAATCCTGTATATTGACTCCTGCCATAAAAAACGAGAAATACGATGTCAAGGACTTGGATACTTTGGCTGTATCAAATAACGTGTATGGGATGCGATACACAGATCCCAAGACAGTTCCAGCCAATCTTATTTTCTCCTCAGGAGGTGAAGCGCCCATGACAAAGCAAGCGCTCGTTTAGCGCGCGTCCCTCGATAAACGAAAGAAGCTCCGCCCTCGCGTAGTGCATTCTTGAGAGGGCGATCAGAAAATCGGCAGCGATAACAGTGTACCAATGAGGGTATAAAGTTCAACGTTGTGCCAACAGAGCCAAACCTTGTCTCTTTCCTTCCTTCCATCGCTCTCGCACCTCCCAAAGTCGACCTCACTTTCAATGTCATCTCCCGTGACGGCGGATTCGAGTGAGTACCTGTAGCGCAGCCTATCGTTCTCTTTCCACCATCTCATTCCACTTAAGAATCCACGAAATTCTCTATAGCGTTCATCATGAACGAGTTGAATATTCCTCCCTTAGTGGGACGGCCTGAACAAGAGGGCACTACGCCTGGCTCACCTCAGACGCCTCTCACGCGGACCGAACCTTTCGTTCTTGACATCACGGAGATAGTTTATGATACGTCATCATCCGATTCGCCCTCACATATTTTGGGTTTGTCTCTCGTAGTTCTTCGGTGAGGTATCTGTTGACAAAATTGGCTAGGGGTGATATCAAAAGAGAACTCCCAAGGACCCAGAGTTCCTTTTTCAACAAAACCACAACCGAACAACATTTTGCCCGACTATGATTCCGCAGAAGAGGACGATTCAGTTGTTGTTATCAGCGACGTCGAAGGTGAGTGGCGATGTTGATGCCAAGAGGGAAGAGGACGCCGTCTTATATGGCGACAGAAGCCTATCTGGGTCAAACATCCGGTGTTTTATGCCAACTTGCTGTATGGGGTGAGCAGATCGCGGTACGCAAGAATTAGTTCCAGCCGATAAGGCGCCTCGTTGATGACTGTTTGCTCAGGCTCGAGATCCGAGAATCCATGTGCTTCCCCGCAATACTGCGATTGGAGCCCAACGGGATCATTTCGGACTGGCTCTTTCTGAATGTTTGTGTTGATCTATCGTTATTCTTGATCTACTTGTCTCAATCTATTTTCTCCCAATCAGATGTTCAGCGTCTCAATGTCCCAAGGAATATAAGGTCACCAACTGGCGATGAGTTGCTGTCCTTTGCGGAGAACTTCAAGAATCTGCTAGACCGCCCAGCCTGGTGTGGGGGTCTACTCTCTGTAATCTCGCAAGACGTGCTTGATCGTTCGATCCAAGTGACGCTCTCTGACGAGAATCCGCAATGTCTCGTGACGGCGACTGCACTGACCAGCATCATACTGTGCATCGGAGTAGTCGAGCAAAATGGCTCCAACCTCATGGTACGCATGGCTAGTCCGGAGTCTTAATAATTCTGGTTCTGATATCTTGTCAACAGTCATTCGAAAAAGCTGAAACTACTTTATCTCTCCTATGGCTTGCCAAAGACGCCTGCGCGCGATGTGCTGAAGGCATCCTGGAGGCGCCCAACGCGGTTATCCCAGAAAAATTTGTTGCAGATTATCTTCGAGCGTGGTATGTGTCTGGAATTCTGGTCGTCAAAGCTTACCGATTGGTATTCTTGGACCACATTAGTATTCTAATTGGTGTGGTCTACATACGATATCTTCCCACTTACTTCAAAGACTACTCCGGAATATTCAAGCAAGCGCTGTCCGTGTTCACGGGGGCCAACCTTGAAGGAGTTGCGCCAGATCCACCTACCGTCGTACGTCTCTCCCGAGCCCTATTGCAATTTTCTAACCATTTCGTTTAGGAGTGGTTGCGCATCTACCATGCCCTTAACATTCTGGACATGCCGAACCTTCCGTTCAGCGGCCAAATGAGCGAGTTCTGGATTCAGAAACATCGACTTCAAATCTACAACAATCCCCCTTGGTCCGCGACTCCCTACCTCAGTCGGATCATTAAGAACAGCCACTATTTATTCGACGTAATGGCGAACCTCGCTATACTCAATCATAACTTTGTTTGTGCGATCTGCTCTCGGAAATACCTTGTTGACGTGTTCTCTAGTGCCGGGATGTAGCCCACAAACAATTCAAATTCGAACTCAATTCCGATCTCGTATGGTGGAAGTATGTAGCCGCTCTCAAAAATCTTGTGGCAAGCATCCCCCACTGGGTCCAACACAGTGATCGGTTTCGAGGAAACAGAGTGCAGATTCACTGCGATATATATTCCTCTATGTGGCACGAGTATGTGGTTCTCTACGTCTGTGCAGCAGAGCGCTGACACGATTTCTTCCGCAGATCTAATAATACCAAGCCAGTACCTGACTGTGGAGCATGTGTCACAGAGGCTTGCTTTGACCACCGGTTTGTCTGCAGCTTGGTCCGCGAACCTTTGTCGTTGGACTTCGTTGACGATGACCATCTTCTACCGGAATTCTCCCAGTCTTTCTAGCAACGAACAACTTCGAGGGCTTGGCTCGAAAATATCAACGTGGCCAGACCGTATCACATTCGATCGTATTACTAGTACTCCACACTCTATTTATTGCCATGTTTCATCCAATCCAATGAGTCATCATGCTTTGTACACACCACTTCAATCGCAGGACACGAAGTAACTGGCCAGGAGACATTATGAACCACTATCGGATATCGCCAGGGGAAAAAATTGATAATGACTTAAACAAGAATATAACGCGGGCGGAAGGGTGATCATAGCTTGAACTGAATCAACCGATCGATCGGACCGTGCCTGGTAGCGGTCCATATTCATTCCTGCAAAAAAATTCAAAGCCAGTATGAGAAAAGATACAGATCTCGTATGGACGTACAAGAGTCTTTGGGATGCATGTGAAGGCCCACTCTGACATCTTTCCTCGTAGGCGATAGAAGAAAGTGCTCATTTAAGCTATGTCGTGAGGGCAGTATATTCAGAGCCATCCCGATCAACGCAGAAGAAGAAATAAAAGACTCCCAGATCCCAGCCTAACGATAGCAGTAGCTTAGAGTGAACAGAAAGTGCTTGCAGACACAAGCTACATAGGTTGCGGTGGATGCAAGGGTGGATGACTAGTACTTAGGTGCAGGGTTCATCCGGTTGCCGATCAATCAGAAAATTTCTTTGCCATCGTCAACGTTGAGCTCTGTCAACTGAACACTCTGATACTTTCCCGGCCTTGATACACTCGCATATCTCTCGCAATATTATGTTCTCGTCTTCTCGCTAATAAAGATAGATTACGGGTCAAGTTTCGAACGGCTTGCTATCCTGTTTCGAGTGGCTTCTTCGCCGGCGCGGTCCTCTGCTCGTATACTGTGCTCCAACAAACAAGTGTCCCTACCCCCGTGACATGTGACCAAAATGAACCAAGTGTCCCACTGTCCCAGACCCAAATTTTCTGCGTGACCAAAGCAAAAAATGTGTCCCAAATCGCATTTCCGACCCGAAAAATGATTTTTGAAATTTTATTTTATATAAAAAGTGTCCCAAAAATCTATGTGACGCGTGACGGGACACTTTTTAGTGTCCCAAAGAGAGGTGGTGTGACGCGTGACTGGGACATATGATTGTTGGAGCACAGTATATAATCCTAGTGCTCGGTCCTGGCTTTCCAGTCCAATGTCCAGATCGCCTTTCGAAAACTGAACCTCGCCCAACTTCGACCAACAATCTGCCAATTGGCGATTTACGCCCAACCATTGAATCAAGTCAATGGCGGCCCTGAAGCATGATTCCGCCGTTGCCAACTCCTCCGTCTCAAATGCCACATCTCCTAACCTTCTTATACAATCTGCCATTCCAGCTCTATTGGACATCTTTCGATGAATCAGAAGCGATTGGATGAAGAAACTCGAAGCTTCGTCCAGATTGCCTTGAAGGAGCTCTACGTCTCCTTGAAGCATAATGACTGGACTTTCCCTCCAATTCCCGATATCCCCATTTTTTCGGAATAATTTTCTTGCCTCGAGTAAGTGGGAGCGAGCCGTGACATGATTGCCGAGTGCCAATTCAGCTTCCGCAATAGCTTGCAAACTGACAGCTTGTTCTCCCACCCAGCCCAGTTCGATCCATTTCTGCAGAGAGATGTGGAAATGAGATACAGCTTTCCAGAAATCCGAGCGGAGGAGACAAATGCGTCCAAAGGTAGTGGATATACTTGCCATCCAGTCTGCTTTGCCATGTCTCGCGAATATCGCATACGATCTTTCAAGCACCTCCTGTGCCAGGCCTAGACGTGACTGGATGAGATAGACGTCCCCGAGCGAGTATAAATCCTTCGCAACGCCTGTTGACTCTCCTTTGATTGGAAGCTGTATGTCGATGGCCTTCCTGGCGCACGATCCCGCCACCGGATATGCCGAGCGCAGATACTGGATGCCGGATAAAAAGCTATAGCAATGCGCTTGTATCATGGGATAAGAATGGGCTTCAGCAAGATCGAGAGCTTTGTATGCCACTTCCAGGGCGTCTTGCAGCCTATCTTGCAGCTCGTATATGTGCGCAAGAGTTACCAAGCAATTGCTCTCCTCTGCTCGGAAACCATGGTCTCGGCTGATGTCTATTGCTTTCGACAAAACGACCTTCGCACGTTCATGGTCTCCGTTTCGGTAAAGATATTCCGCTTGGTATCGAAGACATTGTGCGTAGCCTTTTCTGGTTGATAGGTCTGGATTCTCGATTCCTGAATACAGTTTGACAACATGCTCGAGGATTGGTAGCGATTGACTTCGTTGTACCGCCCCATTCAGGATTAGGTGTGAGAGCGTGCATGCACCTTCCAGTTCTGCGTTATCAAGCTTCCTGGCTGCCGCAGTGGCAGGCTCAACCAGCAGGGTGATCGTGCCCGGTGCTGCAGAACCGGAGAAGTGCCGCAGGTAAGCACATGCCCGAATGGTTTGGACAGGTGGACTGCGTCCATCCTCGAAGGCTTTGGAGAAAAGAGTGAAGATGTTTCCCATCTGCTCTCGAACACGTTCAATTGCTTGCATGTTGTCATAGCGCTCATGCTCAACGTCCGTAGAGAGAATCAAATGAGCAAAATATTGTTGCAAACGATCCAAGATGGCCTCGTCGATTGGATAGTAGGACTTGATATGTTCTCTGACAGGCGATAACATCCAGATCCGTCCTGTCAATCCTGATTCTTGAACCAGCGCGACTTGTCGAAGAATTGTAATGGCACCCGGGATGTCCTGAGGATTGATTGACATCGCTACAAGCTCTGAGGTATGCGCACCATCAGGTAGCATGGAGAGGATTTGGAGGAGCGATAATGTCATCGGAGAGATCTGTAGACGTTCGCTCGAGAGGGAGACCTGGATGGAAACGTCCAGATTCGTGAGCCGATTCTCGTCCCCTCTATTCAGCATTGCAGTCCGTTCCATCTTCCACTGTTTCAATAGCTGCGCGCAAGTCCCGCTATACTGAGCAAGATTGGCCATAAGTGACACGGCGAGTGGGAGATTGTCTAGTGCGTCCAAGAGTTCAAAGAGCATGGGGTCGTCCTCTGGGACATCGGACATCATAAGGAACAGTTTTCTTGCCGAGTCGTCGTCCAATGTACTCAAAGGAGGCAAGAAAGGCCGGCTCCAAGGTACACCGTAAGGTCGCTCTGCTCCTCTCATCGTCAGTAATATCGTCACATTCGGTGTACCTGCGAGATTGCTGAGAATTTCCTCGACTTGACCTCGAGCAGAAGGCGGTTCCCAAGGAGTTTCGAAGTTATCGAGACAGATGAGTATAGGCCGACCAACGAAGCCTACGTATCTTTCCAATTGGCTCAGCACACTTTTCTGCCGACTGGATAGATTTCCAGAGGCTGAAATATTGAATGCAGTTGCCAACGCCGTGATGATCCCATCAGGATCCATCAGGGAATCACAGGCGATAAAATATCTGTGTTCTTGAAAATGGGCTTGAATGGCCGGGGAATGGATAACCGATAGTGCGACACTGGTTTTGCCAATCCCTCCAGTCCCCAATATCGCCGTATGTCCTGCCTGTTTTTCGTCTTGAGACGGTACAAGCTGTGATATGACTGTCTGAACAATCTCGTCTCGACCGTAGAAAATCGGAGGTGCTGGCGGTAAATGAAAATTACTGAAAGGGTTCCTCAATATCTGCCCCAGCAAGCCGAAACTTCTTACGTTCGAAGGACTTCCCTCTTCTTCTCATTATTGACTGAGACTTTCACTATCTCTTGTTGGGCTTTTCGGGCATGAACAATCGAGTCATCCATATGGTCGTGAAAAGCGTGAGTATTATGCTTGATTTTTCCAGAAATTCTGAGATTGCTGAGTTCGGCCTGAAACTAAGTATCTGTCAAACAGAGGTCCTTGGTCACACGAACAATTTCACGTACTAGAAAGACAGATCGCATTGTCAAGGTCTCGTTCACACTCCCTAACGAAGCTTGCATCGCTGCCACTGGAAAACATCCTTGTGATTTTTCCTTTCCCAGAGCGTTTTCTGAACCTATTGACAATGCCTTCCAAAGTTCTTAGGAGTTGTCCCGTTGCCCGAATTATTGATTCGGTGATGGTATCGCCCATGTCTTGCAATGCACTTGATATCGTCCATGCGGATTCAAGAGCCATATCCGTCAGTATTCGCATGTCTTCACTATGCTTCTTTGATTGCTGCCGAATTTTCTTATTCGATCCAAGCACAAAAGACTTAGAGTTGACCTGCTTACCGCCGATGCCTGTGTAATATTCAGACCATAATATCAATAACCTTCTCGTGAATAGAATTACCTCGTAAATCAACAACGCTAAACTCGCGATAGCCTTGGGATAAGGTAACGGCGATAAACTCGCGAGATTGTTCAATCCTTGGAGTAATATGTCCTTCTGATTGTGCGTCCCCGGAATGAGCCCTTGTCTCATCTCCTCAACATGTGAAGCCATGCTTCTAGGATGATCCAGCTATGCCGACTCGAGAAGGCCCGGGAGGACAACGTTCGACCAGTGGGATTGTGTGAGTTCGTCGACTGGTGTGAGAGAGGTTCGGAGAGCAAACGCGCATCACCGCCACCGTAACTAGTAACGATATAACAACCACGCTTAGAGTTATTCATAGGCGAACCTCGCCCTCCACTGTTGACCCTGACCGAGTACTAGTGGTGTGCCTGGAGATGCGGTCCATCATGCGGAATTGATGAAAGACGCGAGTGGAATCGAATCGATCATTGGCTAGATCTAAAATCGGCGTTCGAAGCGCCACCAAGCCTTCGGTCTGCATTAGCAGGTTTCCAGGAACCTAGATTTATACTCGGGGATGCAGGGCGTTGCGCATGCGCATGCATTTTGGATCAAGGTAGCGTAACCGAGCAGACCGACCCTGCAGATTCGATGTTTTCTTTGATGTGCATGAGATTTGGGCCCGTCAACTTGAATCTGCTTCGATCTATTTATTGACGTTCGCTTGTCCGAGAGGTCCCTGCGCGCGGCCGTGGATTGATGTCGATCGGCCTTTCGCCTAATTTTCGCAAATGACCATGCGCTTTGAAGAGGAGATACTTTGTTTTATATGGGAAGAAATTCTCACGTTGATCAATTTATATGTCAGCACCAGTTTCATATATCCTGGAGTGGCAAAACAAACAAAGGAGAACCATGGCGTAACTCGAAGAGCGCGAGTGTTGTCAGATTGTCAGACGGTGTACGACTGTTGCACTAGATAAGCACCGCCGCCCGTTCCCGCCACTAAGACTATCTCGAGCTGGGTCGTAGGTACTATCAGCCTCGTGTTTTATTCGAGCTAGCCTCGGAGGATGCCCGACCGTCGTTATCTTAGCCACCGTCTTGTGCCCTTGGCACATTGCAGTTTCAGAGTTTCAAAGAAACGATTCAACGCCACTGGCACGATGACATAGGAGTCGTCATCCGGTGCGAGCATGTTGCGGACTCCAAGTTCGGAGTGAGCGGCGAATTCAGCTTAGTTGTTGCCGAAAAAAAGAGGTTCTTTGCGAAAGGAGTATAGTTCGGCCCCTGGAGAAGAAGTCCGGATTAAATTTTCGGAGAGAGGGAGAAATAGGCATCGTGTGTTTGGGTCGGTGTATCTGAGGGATCATCAAGGATGTTTGTGGACTTGTTTACTCCTCGTGGTTGCGCCGACGACTGCGGAACGAGAATGGAAGACGGTTGCCTAAGAGCTTGAATGGCTGAGTGCAACGATGAAGCTCGGTTGGCATTCGACCGGCCACTGGTTCGAGAGTATTATAATATCGCGAAAGAATTTCTTGCGATATACGCGGACTGAAGTGGAGGTACTTCCGCTTTTGAGGCAAAGGTCGGCTGAAACGAGAAGACGAAAGCATACTCAAAAATCAACCGAACGGTATGCCCGAACTCAAAACAGAGTTTAGTACCGAGGAGAAGGTGTAGAACTGCGGCCTTAGATCGCACAACGAGCAACATAACGTGTGGAGAAGTCGATGAGAAAAAAAAGCCGGGATTACATTGTTATAAGCAGTAAGTGGAATAGCAAAATCGTCAGTCGTGAGGCCGGATCCTTGCGCGCGTAGAGCATCTGTTCGTGAAAGTACGTCTGAGCACGATGCGTGCTGGGCTCCACCGATCCCCAAAGTGTATAAATGAGAGAAGGCAAGATAAAATTGGCTAAATTATCCGCGCTGTTGCTCGATCGTGAAGCGACTGTAGACTCATTAGAAAAAGAGAAATGTACACTTCGTAACATCTAGAAAAAAGGTCGGAATATCGCGACGAACAAGAGAGTACAGGCTGATGTGTGAGAGGCGTTTTAGCATGAAAGGGAAGACCAGATCTGTGCTCGGCAGACGCCATTGGACACATCCCAAACGCGGGAAAGAAGCGATAGGCATCATGACAGCTCCGTTCTCACGATACCCTGAGCCACCGCTTAGCACTCCTTATATAGCAATTCTGAACAAAGAGAAACAGAAGAAAAGGGTTCCGGCAGCCGGGAAGCTCTCGGCAACTTAGAAGCCTGTCGATTGGAAATGAGGGTTGTGGCTTGTTGTGGGATTTGAGTTGCTTTGTTTGGAACACTTTGTACGTAAAGATCGAGAAGAAAATGTAATGAGGCGTTTTACGTTTGATTGATCGATTGATCGATCTGGATATTGGGACGGCTCGGAATTTCTTTGGAGATTCGCCCTGGCTCAACGATGCAGCGATGAGAAGATGGGAGATGAGATGAGCAGATGGTATCGAGATAGCGAGTTCGATACGATGAGCCGTGGACGTTGTGAACGAGGGAACCTCGAGGATGTCTCGAGGTGTCATGGACGCTATTGACCGCGATGAGATCCCGCGAGCTTCTTTGATTTTTTGATTTCATTAGTAATGGGCATAGACAGTTGTTAATACATGTACATGTACGCCGTCAGGCTGGTAGCCTGGGCTTCGACCCTCGGTCATATCGATCTTCCAAATTGAAGTAATTTGGGAGGTACCACTGCGTGGTGGATATGCACCCACGGTGTGTGCGATTTCTCGGAGTATTGCTGTCCTTGGCTAGGCTAGACTCGAGCAGGGCTAGGATTAGCAGGGTTACGAGTGAAGCAAGCTGTCCGTGCTCATGATAGCGTGATAGCGTTGCATCTCGGAGACAAACCAAAGTGCTGGAAATATGGAGGGATCACGTGGGCGACGAGATTGGATGGACGATGGTCTTGCTCGGCGACTTGGATGACGAAGAGGTCATCCGGGAAGCTCCGGGAGTCGATTGGAATCGAGAAGGCAATATGTTTATTGCGGAGCGCACAGCAGGCGTGAGAGAAGCGCATATATGATGCTTGGATCTATGAAAGGAGGGCGTGCAAAGGGCAAGAAAGGAGATGAGAGTTCCCGATCTGGAAATAGATCTGGACAAGGATCGCCGATAAGAAGATCCATCCGAGCAAAGCGGGATTCGTCACATGGGCCCTGAACTATTAGCCAAGATTCCAAACTCCGATCGATGTCGACCAGATACTTTTTGCCCCAAAGCTGAGATTCCCGAGATGGCCATCTCATCGCAGGTGTCCGTGTCCTCGTCTTCAACGACGAAGCCGACTCTGTCGACGTCCTCCGCCATGTTGCCGGCACCGTCGTCGTCGTCCAGGACGCTGCCCTCTATCAAGTCTCTCAACTTCCACCGTGGAGCGCTACCAATATCCGAGTCTTCCGCGAACCAGCAGTCACAGCCGGCGCCGGCCAACGTCGCGCAAGCCTCGTCGTCGTCGTCGTCGATCTCACAGCAGCCGCCGGTGTCGCATGACTATGCGCCTCCCCCGACGCATGGTGTGAAGAGGTCTCGTACTCTCAGTGATGCTGGTGAGCAGCCAGAGCGCGTCGACGCGCGATACATGAATGCAAGCCCCCGACGTGCAGAGGTGTGTTATCCCTTTGTATTTTTTTTTCTTATCCTGAAGCTTTGATCTAGCACGGGATGTACTCTCATCCCACACAATATAATGCTAATTATTCTCATCCTCATTATAATAATTATCAACAACAACCACCTCCCCCGCCCCCACCTCAATCCCATCCCTACCCACCGTATCCCCAAGAAAGTCATCATCACTCTCGTCCTCATTATAATCCATCCCCGCCGCCGCCACCTCAGCACCATCAATATCATTCTCAGCATCCGTCGCAACATCCTCAGGAGCAGAATTATAGTAATTCTGGAGGCTACGACCACTGGGGTCACCCACCACCACCACCGCCATCACACCATGCGCCCCCTCCACCGCATCACTCGCAACCACCTCCTCACTATTCGCAACCTCATTATCAACACAGCTCGCATCAACCCCCTCCGTCCCCACATTATAATAGCGGAGGTCACCCGCCGCCGCCACAAACACCGACTTCACATTATCCACCATCTTCAGCACCTCATCCCTCGCACTATGGGCAAGGCTATCCTTCACATCCGCCGCCTCCTCCCGTTTCTCATCAGTCTACTCCGGTCCCGCCACCACAGTCAAATATTCCGTCGCACCCACCACCTGCACCTCCTATGCAAGGTTTACCGCCTCCAAGCCCTTATTCGTCTCACCAAAGTCAGCCTAGCCATCCGGGTCACCCCCCTCCTCACCCATCGTACCCTTCGCATCCGCCGCATCCGTCTCATCAAGCTCATGCATCGGGTTCGACGAGGCCGTTAGTCCCAACGCCTCTAGCCATCCCCTCTAGAACGATGTCATCATCCGGAGTTTCGTCTGCCGGTCCTCATTCAGGCCATCCGACACACGCTTCTCACTCAATCCATTCAGGGCCTCCATCAGCCGGGCCTGCAGGACCACCACAAGGTCCCCCACACCACAATCACAATCAGAGCCAAAATCTACCGGCATCAGTTCCCCTTCAAAGCCATCGACATCATTCGCAATCAAAAAGTTTCTCCAGCGTTTCAGCTGAAGGGAGCACATTCGATGAGGGAGACGGAGATGAGACGCCTAGGATCCGTGGGCATGGGCATGGGCAAGGATCTGCGTCAGGATCTGGACATGGATCCTCGCATGGGCATCATGTTGCCAGTGCGAGTGTGCAGCAGCAGCAGCATACGGGCCGGAATGGAGAGTATACACGTGGAAATGGCGGTGAGTATATGCAGGGTCATAGTGAGTATGGACCGCCTCCCGGACCTGGGTCAGGGACTGGGAATCCAAATGGAAATGGAAATGGGAACGGCATTGCGAGTAATCATGGAAGTAATCCGTATGGACGACCTCTGCCTGGAACGAAAGAGAAGGAGTCAAGGAGGAGAGAGAAGGGTAAAGAGACGCGGACGGCTCCAGATATCGTTGAGAAAGAATGGGAGAAAGTGGATGCGGGAAGGGTGGATGAATCCGAGCCGCCGAAATCGAGAGGCGACTTATTAAGAAACGTGCGTCTTGCTATATCCACCCGATTTTAGGCGCATATACTGAGGGTCTTTTTGCGAACAGATTATCGAACATTGTAATGCTATCTACACCTTCGCTTCGCGATATGCGAATCAGCCTCGACAAGGAGCGTCGAATCCGCCGTATCCTTCGCAGACCAGTAATCCACAACCCCAACCGGCTGAGATCCAGGTTATGGCGAAGAGGGCGAAGTTTGTGGTTGGGTTGGTTGATAAGCTAGTTTCGATGGGGCAGCCTTTGAGTACGGAGGAAGTGAGAGCTGTAAATGCAGCTGCAGCAGGTGTCGCCGCAGCAGGATACGGATATGGAAATTCAGGAGTCGACAACGAGTAAGTCTCTCGTACGTGTCCTTTCCTGAAATTTATTGATTTACTCTCTTCGAAGGTATGCCGACGATACATACGGACATACTCCTTCCCCGACCGATCCGAACGAAAATTATCCGTCTACGTCTGAAGCATATCCAGCAGAGTCCGGTCCCACTCATGTACCAACTGCAGACGAGCTAGCAGCAGAAGAGGAAGCAGTTCTAGCATCCATGGACGCGCAACGACGGGCTATCGCAGAGAAAGATATGCAAATGATCAAATCCAAACGTCAAGCAGGTCTCATATCCGGAGTCGCCCCTCCAGGCGGGCAAACTTCTTCAGGAGCTGCGCCTTCTGGGAACGGTGGTTCGAACGCGGCTGCTCAAAGTGCAGGGACTGGAGCGAGTGTCGGTGTCGGGATGGAAAGGGCGCCTAAGAAGTACAGGAAGAGAGGGGTACGTGTTACTGTAATTATCGATCGTGTCATGCATGTCCAGATTCCTGATGCCCTTCTCTTTAGCGAGCTACACCTCCCGGAAAGTGTCATTCTTGTAATATTAAAGAGACGCCCGAGTGGAGGAGAGGACCGGATGGTGCCAGGACGTTATGTAACGCGTGTGGACTGCGTGAGTTTTGACCCTCGTTGTTTCTTCTATCTTTATTCACACCGAGATCTAGATTACGCCAAACTTGTCAGGAAGCGAGATAAAACCATCACGATCATTCCACCTGGCAGTGCGAATAACGCATCTACCTCGAATGCTGCATCCAGTTCTGGTGCTGGAAATTCAGGGAATGCATACAACACCCCAGCACCTCCGACGTCTCAAACTATCATCCATCCTGCGGCGAACCGCAATAACAGTAACTCCCCGCACACCAGTCAAGCTTCCAATCAACCGCCAATCGACGTAGAGATGGTACGCGCGTCAGCTCGCTTAGGAACGAGTACGAGCAGTCACGGCAATGAGAATACACCCCGTCCATCGTCTTCGAGTATGGGCAACCATCCTATGAAACAGGACGGTAGTGGAACGCCACCTCTGCATAATAATCATCACAGTAACTCGAATAATGGCAACGGGAATGGTCATTCACGAGGAGCTTCGAATGCCGAGTCGTATAAGGCACCTGCTGGCCGTGTACCGTCTGACCATGGGTATCCTGGTTCAGGTCCTTCAAGCGGTAGTGCTTGGAATTCAAATCCTACGCCCTCTTCTGCAGGAGGAAGTCGACAAGGTGTCCGTGCTGGCGATTCAAGGAGCTAATCTGCTGTCATTCTTACGTTGCGGTCCGGCTCATTCGCTTCAATTTCTACTTCATCATTTTGTGCCTTCATATCTTCGTCTGTCATTTAATTGGATCCGACCCTGTCACATTCTTTGTCCCTTTATCTCTTGTTCATCATTGTTCCTTCTTGTAGTCCCTTATTGTGTTCTACCCTTGGCATCCTCATCTTCTTGCATCTTCGTAATCCTCCATTAGGATATCCCTCATTGCATCCTCAGTTTATTGCCCACCGATATCTCGCTCTGGATCGATATCCACCAATCGTCTGAAAGTCGTTCACCTAATGAACGATCAAGCACCATAGGATTCCCATTATAATCATAGCTTCTCTTCCGCCCCAATACTGCCTTCACATTCTTGTGATTATCATTTTGTTACTCCCGGCAATGTCCGATTGTGTTGTTTACATTGTTTTTCTTGGTCGGCTGCTTCGTGTCTTACGATTGAAGTGGTGTGTACAAAGCATATATTTTTTGGATTGGATACAACTTAGTAGTAAGTAGAGTGTAGATTAATACAATTTTGGTACGACCGCGTTGACAGTCACCGGAAAATACCATCGACCTCGCGCATTTCATTCCCGGATGGTCGGGTTCAGGAAAATTGGGAGAAATCCGGCAGACCATGACTATCATCAATGAAGTCCAAAGACAATGGCACCCGCACTAAACTGCATACGATCTGATGATCGACGCAAGCCTCTGTGAAACATGCTCCACAGTCGGGTATGGGCTTAGTATTAGTAGATCTGCGGAAGAAATCGTCGTGTCAACGCTCTCCTGCAGAAAAGTAGAGGATCACGTACTCGTGCCACATAGCGGGATATATATCGCCGTGAACTTGGACCCTGTTGCCTCGCAAACGATCGCTGTGTTGGACCCAATGGGGGATGCTTTGCACGAGATTTTTGAGAGCAGCTACATATTTCCACCACACGAGATCGGAATTGAGTTCGAACTTGAATTGCTTGTGATCAACATCTTGAACAAAGTTGTGATTCAGTATGGCGAGGTTGGCCATTACGTCAAATAGATAGTGGCTGTTCTTGATGATCCGACTGTAGTAGGGTGTCACGGACCAAGGCGGAGTGTTGTATATCTGGAGCCGGTGTTTCTGTATCCAGAACTCGCTCATCCGACCACTTAATGGGAGATTTGGCATGTCCAGAGTATTCAGGGCACGGTAGATGCGCAACCACTCCTGGACGAAATGGTCAGAAATTCGCAATAGGACTGGGGAGAGACGTACGATGGTAGGTGGATTTGGCGCAACCCCTACATGGGGGGCGTGTACGAATACCGAGAGAGCCTGTTTGAATATCCCGGCATAATCTTTGAAGTAAGTGGGAAGATATCGTATGTAGACCACTCCGATTAGAATACTAATCATATTCACCACCGACATCGATCAATACAGCTTTCACGACCACAATTTCGGGCACTTACCAGGCTCGAAGATAATCTGCAATAAATATTTCTGGGATAGCTTCGGGGGTCTCCATAATACCTTCGGCGCATCTCGCGCAAGCGTCTTTAGCCAGCCATAGAAAAGATAGCGTAGTTTCAGCTTTCTCAAGTGACTGTTGACAAAATGTCAGAAACAGGATTATCAAAGCTCCGGACCAGCAGTATGCACCATGAGATTGGAGCCATTTTGCTCGACTAGTCCAATGCACAGTATAATGCTAGTAAGCGCAGTTGCCGTTACGAGACATCGCGGGTTCTCGTTGGAGAGGGTCACATCAATTGAACGTGCGAGCACGTCTTGTGTGATTACACAGAGTAAACCGCCACACCATGCCGGGCGGTCCAGCAGATTCTTGAAGTTCTCCGTGAAGGTGATTAATACATCTCCAGAATGAGACCTAATATTCCTTTCGATATCGAGACGCTGGACATCTGTTTGGGAGAATATAACTTGAGATAAGTAGATCAAGAATAATGATAAATCAACACAAACATTCAGTCAGAGCCAGGCCGAAATGATCCCGCTGTGCCCCAATCGCAGTATTGCGGGGAACCACATGGGATCTCGGATCTCGAGCCTGAGCAAACAATCATCAACGAGGCGCCTTGTCGGCTGGAACTAATTCTTGCGCACCGCAATCCGCTCACCCCATACAGAAATCTGGTGTAAAACACCGGATGCCTCGCCAAAATCGTCCTCTGTCGCCATATAAAACGTCGTCCTTCTCCCTCTCAACAACAACGTCGCCACTCACCTTCCGAGTCGGGGTCGCTGATAAGGACCAACGCGTTCTCGCTTCCTGTTTCTGCCGGACTATGCCCGGACAAAATGTTGTCTGTGTGTCGTTTGGTGGATGCTCTGGATCCTCCAGAACTCGTTGTCACCCCTAGCCATTCTTGTTAATCGAGACCTGGACAAAGAATCAGGATAGAACAAACCCAAGTTCTGCGAGGGCGGGCTGTAGGATTGATTTTCAATTCTGCTGAGGATGGAATCCTCGGTCCGCATTGGCGGCGTGTGAGGTGAGGTAGTCGCCTCCTGCTCGGGTTGTCCGGCCATGATAGAAATATTCGAGGCGTTCATGATGAACGCTAGGGATAGTTTCCTGGCTTCTCATGTTTGAACGTCAGACTCGAACGTTAGGTTCGAAGGAGAGCTATAGGCTGCGCTCAAGGTACTTACGCGGATCTGCCGTATTGGGAGAGGACATTGGCTGTGAGGACGATTTTTGGAGGTGTGAGAGCGGTGGAAGGAAGGAAAGAGACAAGGTTTGGCTTTGTTGGCACAATGTTGAACTTTATACCCTCATTGGTACACTGTTATCGCTGCCGATTTTCTGATCGCCCTCTCAAGAATGCACTACGCGACGGCGGAACTTCTTTCGTTTATCGAGGGACGCGCGCTAAATGGGCGCTTGCTTTGTCATGGGCGCTCCACCCCCTGAGGAAATAAGATTGGACTGGATCTGTGTATCGCATCCCATACACGTTATTTGATACAGCCAAAGTGTCCGAGTCCTTGACGTCGTATTTCGCGTTTTTTCTGGCTGGGGTCAATATAGAGGATTCACACCACCACTCAGGGTCGGTTGGATCCGATCGATCAGTTGATTCGGTTCGAGCAGCAACCACTCCTTTTCGGATTGCACGGCGTGGCACAAAGTAAGAGCCTTGTTCTCGGTTTCTACATTTTCCACAGTTGTGGGTCAAAATTGCTCAAAAGTCCATCACACAAAGGAGCCTCACGACCGTGACCAAGCTTGCGACATATGACGAGGTCTGTTACGCTGGTTGTCTTGTTCCCTAACAATGACCCCGTCGTCGATCACAGGTTGTTGTCTAACAGCTCTCCCGCTGTGGCGTCGTTGAAGTCTTGGAGATAACTGCATACGTGCCTGGGAAACCAGTTGACAATCAGGCGTACTTCTTTGAGTATTGTCTGCGCGTCAATCCAGAGAGCAGTCTTGAGCAGCATGGTGTGTTTGGCCCAGATAGGTCTCTGTCGCCATATAAGACCTCGTCCTTCTCCCTCTCAGCAACAACGTCGCCACTCACCCTCGATGTCGCTGATAACGACCAGCGCCTTCTCGCTTCCTGTTTCTGCCGGACTATGCCCAGGCAAAATGTTGACCAAGTGTAATTCGGTTGATGCTCTAGATTCCTTAGAGCTTGCTTTCGTTATCACCCCTAGCCATTCTTGTGAATCGTCATCTGGACGAAAAATACATGTAAGGTAAGAACAATCCCATCTCGGCGAGGGCAGGCTGTATGATTGACTCTCAATTCTGTTGAGAATGGAATCCTCGGTCCGCATTGGCGTCGTGTGGGGTGAGGCAGTCGCCTCCTGCTCGGGTTGTCCGGCCATGACAGAAATATTCGAAGCGTTCTTGATGAACGCTAGGGAAAGTTTCCTGGCTTCTCATGTTTGAACGTTAGGTTCGAAGTATATAAATCAGCTGAACCACAGACACTCACTCGACTTCGCCAGCGCTGTGATGGGAGAGGATATTGGAGGTGTGGCCAATCTTATATGCTTCATTGTTGATGGTCCGTTGCCATATGTAATGGTATCGCACTGCTCCATCTCAACACTCATATATCATTCACCTCCGTAGGCCTCAGGACGGATGAGCGGCCTGGCCTGGGCCTTTCTGCGACATGACGATCTGGCAATTTGACAGTGGCAATATAGTAACACTTTTATGTGTTGTTGAAAGAGCAGCTTCAAAGTTCTAAACTCGTTCTACGGCTGGGCAAGAAACTAGAATGAAGGAGCCTGGGACACTTGAGGAAGAAACTGTCATCATCAAACGCACATCCACCGCTTCGATCGTGTCGATGTTCTCGGTGTAGGATACAATCCGGAGCAAAGAATTTGGAAGATTAGAGAAGTGTATTTGTAACAATGAAGCTCTCGCGAACTTCCATAAAGATAATCCAAAATCGAGAATAAATCGTAGTGAGAGATAGTGTAGAGTGAGTGAGAAGAGATGACCGAAGAACCAGGAAACATGAGACTGAAATGTGAACCCATCGACCCAAAGAGGACTGCAGAGATTAGAGAAGGAAGGAGGAAGCAAATCACCCAGTCGACACCCGTTGTCGAAGCGTATCCTGCGTTTGGGATCCAGAAACCCCAAACGAGCCTTCGACAGCAGGATGCGCACCGCTTTGGGGGCTATCCTCTCCCTCGCGAACTTGTGAACCCCCAGCAGCCGAACGACGTCGATGATCCGGTCTCGGAGAATATCCGCCCGAAGCGACGATTCTCCTCTGCTGATCGACCCAGAGAAGGGTCGCAGGCGAAGGATACGGGACCAGAGTATAGATACTCTCTGGGGACTCTTGATTTTGAGTCTGCATTTGGTCATGAGGATGAGGTGGTAGGGCTATGCCGTAGTGGTAGGCACGCTCTTGTTGTTGGTATTGTTTGAGGTAGTACTGGTACTGAGGGTGGTTCGGGGGGATGAAGGATTGAGATTGACGAGAGGCATTGTGGCGGTGGACGATTGGGGATGAGTAGTAAGGAGCGTGAGCGTGAGGATGTGGTTGAGATTGGGTGGATGAACGTCGGAGAGCCAAGGCTTGCTGCTGGCGCAGTAGCTCTGTTCTCTCTCGTTGTTGTTGTTGCTGCTGCTGCTGCCTAAGAAGTTGAAGTTGCACTTCCCGCTGTTGAGCCTCTTGCACTCGAGCAAGTTGTGCTTGTTGATGCACGATAGCCGTACGTCGTTGTTGTTCGATCGTCTCCACAATCGACTGATGTAGCGACTCTGCTCTTTGTTGGAGTGGCTCGATATACGAGGAAACTGGCGCGGGAGCAGTCGGGGAAGGTTGTGGCATGGACTGCATAGCGGCAGCTTTCAAGGCAGCTTGCACGACGATATTCTGTCGCAGCTCGATCACGCCTGGCGGAAAAGGACTCGTCAGATTCATCTCTTCGGAGGCAAAAAGGACACACGTACCGAATAAACAACATAAAGGTTGACTAGGCTGCGCGATCCCACTCCTCCTCCACAGCCCACCCACAAAGCCGCCGAATTCCCTCACACTATCCCATTTATTCCCCGCAGCTCCGGGCGAAGAGTGCACATATTTCCTCAGGAAAGGATATTCTTCGAAGTTCCATCGAAGAACGACGACGCCGAGCTTCTTCGTCGACGAGTTATGTTCTTCAAGGAATAGACGATGCAGGGAATACGACCTTTGTTGTGCTTGGGACTGAGTTTGGGGAGTTGCGAAGTAAATTGAGTGAGCGATGATGGCTCGCTGACATAGGTCGTCTGTCAAAGGCTCCAGTTTAATTTTCTGGGGGAAGGGCACCTGAGCTTCGGATTGCGTCGTGGCTTGATAAGGTGCATGCGGATGCAGAGTAACATTCAGAGACTGCGGATTGACGTCGAGAGAATTAGGATGCGGCGGCGGCAATGGCTGCGGATGGCTGGTAAGGATGGGCATTTGGAACGACAACGTCGACGTCGCACAGAGAGAGAGAGAAAGGAGGAAAAAGGGATTTGGAATACTGGCTCTGGACTAAGGAAAAGTAACGTAAAAATACCCTTCAAGCGATCGGAGCCGACCCCAAGGCAAAAGGGTCCTTTTGATGTCGTGTCGTCAACAATCGAAAAGCCACGAAGAACAAGACTGAGACAAGACGAGAACAAATAAGTGTGGCACCGTCGGAATACAAGTCAGTGTGGAGAACATTGCTTTTTGCTGCGATTGAGAATGGTGGTGACGCTGATAATTAGAAAGAAGGATGTTTTGGATGGATATGGAAATGCTGATCAGGGAAGGGAAAAAGGCAAAATCGCTTCCGGAGAAGCCGACAATCCGGATATACGAGTAAACGCCACCGTGTGTGCCCCTGTCCCTTTCGCTTTCCAAGGACCAAATGCAGGCCCCTTAGTACCGGTAAGCTAAGCCAACGATCTGTGGACGCAAAGCATCCATATTCTGAGGCAGAGAGTCTTTTAGCTGATCTCCAAACAAAAGCCAGCCTTCGAGTCGATCCCACGCCTGGAAAGAAGTAAAAGTTTTCGACGATTGATAGACGTAATGCAAAGCATGCACCAAGTGGTTCAGTCCTTCTTTTCTCCATGACAGACTCGCTGCACTTCATCCAAGAAGCTCGACTTGCTGATTATATCAGGCATGGGACATGCGGAGCACGTTGTAGTTGTGCCACTGCTATTCTCACGTTCGCCGAGGAGACCGACTGCCAGCTGCTCTTATCACTCCCATCACCCCATCTCATGATCTATCGCCCTGAGACGACCTCCTTGTCCAGTGCTCAATCGTCATTCATAAGTCAACTATGCCCTACATTGCAGAGTCGAACAAGGAGCCGGGTCCAGGCTTTGCGGAGGCACCTAGCATCTCGAAATTCGACAAATTGCTTTTCTTGATGGAGAATCAGAATACTCTCATAGAGAGCCTGGGAAACACTCTTCAAAACCACAGTCAGATTCTCCAGGGCCAACATGCGACTATGGAGAAACATACCTCTATGTTGGAAGCGCTCGAGAAAGATGCCACCAAAGGTACGAAGACCTTTTGACCCATTGATAATGGCGAATAACGTAGAGATAGATGATCGACCGCACGACACTAGACCATTGGAAGACGAACAAACTTGGGGTGCTCTCGATAAGGAATCGTTAGCGAAGATCAGGGTGGTGGTTGAAGGATGGCGAGACCTCATGCAGATATCCCTTGTATTCGTAAGTGCTCAATGTGATCTTACTGAAGCTAATCGCCTAATGACTCTAAAAATATCAGATCGCTCTTTTCCTGACCGTGGTTACGGCTTTTATCTCCCCCCTCATTCAAGCCTTCACATCACCTCCGGCGGACGCTGAACCCTCTGAGTCATCCTCATCAAAAATTCCCTTGCCCTCCACGGCACTGCAGTTTGTGGCATTGTTCTATTATCTCGCTCTGGTGTTCAGCGTAAGTCGATCGTGCTTATCGCAGATCGCAGGCTGATATGCCTTCAGATCTTCAACTCGATTCTGTGTGTCCTGGGCATGCAATGGGCAGGCCGATTAATCGCCGTTCCCCTTGGGAAGACGAATCTCGAACGAACCTTGGCTCGAGAACGACGCAAAGCGATAGCGGATCGCTACATGCTACCGCTTATGGGCGTGCTCTTCTGGACGCTCCTACTCGCCATTGGGTTCTTCGTCGTCGGGTTACTGATTCAGTTCTGGGAGTTGGCCTTTTCATTCCAAGGACCGGCAGCCATCCTTGCCTTCGGAGCTGTTGTTGCCACCATTCTCTCGCTCATCATTCTTGGCATCATCGTCGCGACGACGGTGCACGCAACCTTGCATCAAAATTCTCCATTCGAGAGTCCCCTCAGCAATGCACTGCTTCCGTTGCTTATGCGGATACGCCGTTTCAGAGGATTGGCGGGCAGCTACATTCAGAAGGGAGGAGAGAAAGATGCCAGACGCACAGATTGGGAAGATGATGATGATGATGATGACGACGACGACCTCTCGACTGGTCATAAAAGGGGCGCAGATGATGTGTTGAGCTCCATTCAATGGCAGGACGGCGATGGCACAGACATTCAAACACTGAAAACTTATGCACGTCTGGTCATTAACACGAACGACGCAGACGTTCTGGAACGCGTCGTTCCTTCATTCGACTTCGGAAAGTGGTTCCCGGGAGGAGACTCCCTCTTCGCTGCTTTCATGGCAGTTCGCGACCGATTTCTTGCGTCGGACACTTCATTCCGTCTCAAGGAGACCATTCAAAAACAGGTTATCAACCTCAACTACTGGAAAGTGACAGGACGACCTTGGCAAGGAAAACCCGGTGGTCTCGACAGTGCATTGACGCGATGGTGGGCGAGACAATGCCAGAAGGCCTTGAGAAAGTGGCCCGAACGTGGTCAAGAATTCTTGCCGTGTTGGGCTTTCCTTTTGTCTTTCGAGGAGGGCAATGAAAGTCTTTGTCTGGAGAAACCGGATTCCTACAAGCAGTGTATGGTTCGTATTATCAGCTCTTACGGTCCAGCACATTCACGACAGGGAGACCGACGTGACATCTTCCATGCTGCCGCCGCAGAGTGTGAGAGGCTCGCGCACCTCGCGGCAGCAGAGGAAATTCCAAGCACTCTCAGAACTCTTTTCAACTTCGTTGATGAGTGTGCGGTCATCGTGTCATTCATTCGCAGGCCAAATTTATTTTGGTATGACCGTTTTCTCTATTCCCTCCTTGAGGGAATTCCGGATGAACACGTTCGCGATGTCATGAGCCAGCTCTTGAATGATTATTTGTTAACAGACACTCTTTCCAAAGTCTTCGACTTGTTGGAATCACTCATCCCCCACCTGTCTCCGAGTTTCAATGTCTCGCCCGTCGATTTTTCACCACTTCTCTTTCTCCTTGATACTAAGAAAGTGCAAGGGCGAGTGCAGCTTATGTGGGAGCAGTATCGCGTATTACTTTACTACCTCAACCACGGTGGCTTTGATTCCCTGTCTGAACTACGTTCAGCACACTCAGTATGGGAATGGTGCGGCGATTCGTCTAGTAAAACCGACCTACCGGACGATGGCCTCCCCCACGTGACTGAATTTCATATCCGTTATGCGGCCTGTTTCATTCGTGAGTCGCCGCCTACCATGTATGGCTTCTAACTGATCCGAGACAGCCCTTCCTACTTTGTCCGATGAAGAATGCGAAGACCTCTGCGACAACATATGCTCATTGCTGCCCGTTACTTGGCCCAGACGCTCAAAGATCAGTGTCAAAGGGCCCATATTGGAGCTGCAACACCTTGACGAGGCGCAGAGACACGATGTGATTACACGAGTTCTCCCAAATATGTCGCGCGGTGAGTTCGTTGATCTAGTTCTAGCACATTCAAGTGGGGATTGGGCCGAGATCAAGGATCTAGTCCTTCCAATTATACAAGACCGTGAAGCCGATATCCTTGGTGAGATGAAGTTGTTCAACCCTGGATCCCGCACGTTGGGTCCTGCATATCCCAACCATCGCCTCGCGTACCGCTGTTTGGACTTTCTCGGCCATGTTACAACTTCGCTTCCGGTCGATTTCAGGGTCCCACGAGGATTCTCGATGCACGCTGTGATCCTTTGGCTTATCGAAACAGAGTGCAATCGGATGAATTGGAGGATTTACAGCGCAACCGTTATGTTCTATTTCGATCATGGAGCTCCTTACCAGGCGGAGGAGGAATTCCTTCAGCGATCAACGTGTGAACGATTCTTCAAATTCTGCCTGTTAGACTCCCGGCAGATGAAAGATTGGTCTTATGAGCAACATACCAGTGACCAGACAAGTGCACGTGCCCGGTTCTACTTGGATGCGATTAAGGCTAGGCAACTGGCTGAGGCTAGACCAGGCATGTTATCTCGATCCATCCTTCTTATTCGTACTTATGAAGATGTAGAGCCTTGGTCTGACCAAGGCCTAGGAGGTCCCTTTTCCCTACACGAACCTCCCGGAGAGTCGTCCAGTCGCTTTGCTCGAGCCCTATCGTTTCTCGACCGCCGGTCGCGAACTACACTTTTATGGCTGTTTGGGAGCATCCTGAGAGCTGTCAAGGGCCCACCGAATCCTCATATACAGGATATTGAGTTCAGCATAAGGTCTCGAGGAGAGGAAAGTGTGGTATAGTCTGGAAAGAATGATTGTGACGAGCACATCATTGGAGCGTATCATTGGAGGCGCAGCTTATGCCATGACTATCCTTCATGAGAAGGTTTACGAAGGTTTACGACCTTTGTCTCATAGTCATTCAACTTCGTTACTCGACATAACACCCTCTTGACGCGACATGTACATGTTGGCGATTCAATTTTGTCCATACTCTTAGTTAATCAAGATATGTTTCCGTGCAGGTCATTGCCCTGGCTATGGTATGAGGCGACCCCGAGGAGCGAGTGATATAACCTTCGATGGAATTGGCGATGATAGGATAAGGATTTGTGACTCGAAGTGTATGGTGGGCCGATTGGGGATTTATTATAAGGTCGCATTTTTGGCATTTTTGGCTGTAAATGAGAAGTCAATCTGGCAGAATGCATTTCTATCATGTATGCAAATGTGAAAATGCGAGTTTGTGAAAATGAATAGTTGCAGAAGCCAAAAATGTAATTGCATGCATGATTCAGAATGAATTTGCGTGTTTGAGGAGTCACTGATGACAAGATTTTCGACCTAGAATCCAGGCGTTCATGCATTCATGCACAACACTCCGCTTCGGCAGCAAGCCTTTCCCAATTGAGGCGATCCGAACTGCGAACTTTGAAGTCAAACCTTCGCAAGCGCGTCGAACTGCATTCAAACGGGGTCTTCGGGATCTATCTATGTCAGTTCCGAGGCAAAAGTGTAGTGTCTCGATCACATTGCCGGCGAGCCGTCCCGCGACTCCCGCCAAATCTTGCGCCTCTGCATTCATGCGACTTCGCATGCTTGCTCACTAACGTGATTGGGGTCCTCAGCAACATTTTCAAACTCGCAAAAACTCGCAAAACATGTTTTGATCTTCCCCAACTACGCAAACTTGGTTTTCAACATTCTTAGTCGCTTGTATTCAAGTAAAAATGTTATTTGCATGTTTGTATTTAATCCCCAATCGGCCCACCATAGAAGTGAAGTCTACTATCCAGAGAGACGCATCAAGTAGTTTTAGCAGTGCGATCCTTAGGGTGTATTTGGTGAAGTCATGAAGCCGTGAACGATATACAGTAAGCGCTATATATGACGTTGTGGATTCGAACTCGAGGAATTTCGGAGTTCGAGAGTCTATTTGCGTCCTTCCAACTCGCTCACCAAGTTTCTTTGTTGACTACTAGTATTTCCGAGTTTATTGGTTGTATAGTTGCATGACTTTTTACTACTAAATTTAGCTCTCTATGCGACCCACAACCTTCGATAAAGTATACAGGTAAAAGGAGGTTCATACAATCCTCTTGCAATAGTCAATTCACTAACTCGGACTCGGATTGTAAAACAGTGTAGCTCCCTCGGTTCAAAGTATCGATATCCACTATACCTCCCCTTGAATCTCCAAGATCAATATCATGAGCTCGTCCCCCAATAACAAATCCACCGGCCCAATCACTTCCCCCATACTGCACACGATGAAAATGAAGCACAGTACTCGACTTCGGCGGCTTCTCCAAATCAACAAGATCATCCCGCTCCAGATCCCCAGTCATTCTCGTTCCCGTTCTCGCAAGAAAAAACACCGGATCAAGTACATTCGTCCTCCCAAACTCCCTCCTACTCCAACTAATCCAGACGAACAAAACCAGGACGATCGTCCCTACCGATCCGATAGATATAGCGGAGATTATCATGTGCGGTTTGGCGCGCCATCCGATGTCGGTCCAGGAATATGTGATTTCGAATGTGCGTATGCATTGCTTCGTGTTGTCGGTTGGAGGTGGGATTGGCAGTGGGTGAGAGAAGTCGAGATTTAATGATCCGACTGATTCGGAGATCATTTCTAGCAAGAAGGTTCGTCGGAAAATCGAAGCCTAGCGGATCATCAATCACGAATTTCAATACCCATTCAGATACTCACCTCATATTGAATCACGCCGGCGAGCATATCTGAGAATCCATCGATAGCGGCTCTTTGTTTCCCAGATGCCGTATAATTAGCTTGCGTATGCTCGATCAAAGGCATGATCATCGTCTGATAAGTCTGTATGAACAGATTCCCATTGGAAGTTTGAGCATGGGTGAATGCATCGCTCAATGCTTGGATCGCCCAAGTGCCAATATCCCACGCAGGCGATAAACTGGAAGCAGAATCAGCCTGACTCCCAGTGGCATCATCGACATCGTTCCAAGAAAGGTTGAACCACCCAGCTACGTTTCCTATATCTGTAGAATATCCCCTGAGAATTCCTTCGGAAATCATGGCGCTGACATTACATGTCAGATTTCCAAATATATCCGAGTCGTTCACAGAGTCCGAGTCAGACTGGGATCCAGTGCCAATGCCGATGTTCAAGTTGCCGATGTATAAAGTGCGATTCCGAAGATTCGTAGCGTTCTGCGGCTGATCACAAGTCAACGCTACGAAATCGCCTCCATCACCCGCACCAAGTCCCAACGGAACACTAGTGCTCGTCTCCGAAACATCCTCCCCATCACATACGAAAGTAATATTCGCCATCGGGAAAGCTTGTGAGCCTCCCCGACTCTGAGTAATTTTCATAGGGGCGGAAAGAACGGGGTCGCATGTCACTTGGACGTTTAATCCTTGGAGCGACATTGATGAGTTGAATTTTTGATTTTGGGAGGAGAGACCTGTGGTGTCGAGTGGAGATTCGGCGGTGGGTCCTTGAGGGACTGTGCCGCCTGTTTGGGTTGAGAAACGGACTTGGCCGAGGCCCCAGAGTGTAGCGACTGAATTTGGCACCTTTGGAATATTTGACGTCAGCGTGCGATGCGGCAATGAAAGATAAAACGGCAAAGGTGAGTGAGTGCTTACCCCTAATCCGGCGGTTGCGAGGAGATCATTGAAAAGATTCTGTATAACAAGTGGGTACATTGATACCTGATATATCCTACGATAGGTCCAAGTCCAACCATCAGCCTCTCGAGAGTGATATGGACATATCGAGGGACGTACTTTCCATCCACAAAAGGGCTCGATGATGTTCAATTTATCTTCGAATAGACTCGCACACGATGGATCTTGGGATAAAAAATCCGGTTCCCAACCTGTCGTACTTCCGCTCAAATTCACAGGCAAAGGCAAGAAGAGCGTCGTATATCCCGCGGACAACAACGCGAGTAGCACGATCGAAGTCCAGGTAATCCCACTATTAACACGTTGCTCCTTCTCAAGTATCGCACTGCCGTTGCGTAGAGCTGTCAAGAGCTCTATGCTCGAGAGTTTGATACCGGTATCACTCGAATATGAAGGTGAAGAAGATGAAGAGGAAGAGGTAGAACGGACTCCTGCGACCCAATCTATCATTGTTGAGAAAAGTTGTTTGGAGAGCCATGCGAGTAAAGATGAGATGAGGGTGACGATGAGGAGGGTGTAATTGGGATTTGCGCGAATCCATGAGCCTGAGGTTGTAGAGGGGATGAGGAGGGGTTTATGAATGATGGTTAGGTAGAGGAGGAAGAGGAGGGGGAGGATGAATGCGAGGATGTATTGGAGGAGGAGGAGGATGAGTTTTAGGATGGGGGGACGGTGACGGGGAGAATGAGAAGACGCGATCGGTCTGTGGAAGGGAGAGAAACGTTGAGATGAGAGAAGCATTGGTGGATTCGAAGTTGATACCTAACATCAGGATTCAACTTGAAATGGACTATATCCCAATCCCTGCGCTGGCCCTGCGGTTGTGATCCCAAGATAGTGAATGATTCGGCGCTGTGAGAGTTCGATTTGAGTTTATCTCATATTCGCCCTCGATCAAAGATGGATAGAACGAGAGTGAACGTTCGACAGTCGAGAGGCTTCAAGGACGCGGCGCAGCAGCGCGCCGAATGCACAACGAGGGAGAGATAAACGTCAATCACTAGCAGCAGGGCCACGTACGACTCGCGGCACGAGCGTAGCTTCACAGGCCTAAGGGCACATCAAGCATCATTGACAGTACAGGTACAGCATGCTTGTTTCCATGGCTTCTAGATCTGAGATCTAAGTCTGCGCAGTAGGTTGAAGAGTTCAGTTACTGAGCGCTGAGCGCTGAGCACTGAGTGATGACGAAGCCGAGAGAACGGCAAGAAACACGGAAGCAAATTGATCTCGGCAAATAGAGATTCGGCGGGGACGGTTAGGAACCGACACAGTCAACACAGTGCAATCACTCGGACAGAGACAGGCGAACATCGAGATGTTCAAAGAGTAGTGCTGATTATAGGGCGGTGGTATACTCTCGGTGCCGGGCGGTTTCAAACGACGTCATACAGTACATCATACACTGCGAATGATACAATTATATTTTCCCAACAATATTCAACCGACCCCCAGCATCGATCCTCTCAAACGGCATCTCCAGCCCATCCAACCCATCTCCCACAATAACATCCCTCACGCCCAAACCTCCATCCCGCTCCTTACACTTCCTCTCCCTCCTCTCCTCTCCTCTTATCACCATCACCTCCACCTCCGAGAAAGAATCACCGACACTCGCAGTCAACGAAGGACTAAATCTCTCCCTCGCCTCATCCGGAAAAATCCCAAACACGATATCAGGTCGACCGAGTTGGGTCATTATTCCTGCTGGGACCATGTAAGGTGGGGTTGGGGTGTGGGGTGTTGCACTGGGTGGGGAGGGGAGTGGATGACGGGCGGTCGCGAGATCGCCGGCGTGGAAGGATTCGCGGGAGCGCATGGGCTTTTGAGCCCGAGCGGAATTTTGAGGAGCAATATCAGAAAACGAAGATTGAGCGGAGGGAAAGAGGGTGTCAGACTCGGAGGACCGCGCGAGAAGATCGAGAGGGGATGGATCGAGATGACAGAGTGAGGAAGATGAGGATGACGATGAGGAAGACGCGGATGAGGAGACGGATGCGGATGCGGAGGCAGATGTGGGAGATGGAGTGAAGAAGAGAGCGAGGAGGGATACGAGTGTTATCGTTGTTAGTGGTTTATACATCTCCTCTTCTTTGTTTCGATTCCTTTCCTTTCGGTTCGTTGCAGTTTGGGTTAGGTAAGTAGGAAATGGGTGGAATTCGGTTCGGTTCGTTATGCTTTAGGTTATGTGCGGGTGAGTGGGGGTCGAGGTGAATGAGTTGGGTGGGGACCGGCCCTTGGATATTATTTGATAAGGAGAGGGGAAATGAGAGGAGAAGGAGGAGCGTGAATAGGAGGGAGGAGCATAATTTATAGGAGAGGATGTCTCGGGGGATGTCTCGGCCAGTCTTAACTCTCCTTCTTCTTCGGTCGTCTCTCGTTTATTCAAATAGAATAGATCAATGCGTTCCTCATAGGATATACAACCTACCTTCAACACCCTCCCGCGCACACTCTCATCCAACACCTAAAGCAAAGCCCTTAACTCGAGACATCCCAGCCCTCCTTCATCCTCATCATCGTCCTCCCCACAGTTACACCCATCCCTCTACCAATCCATCCAACTCACCCCCTAAACACAAACACGACATAGAGGATCCGGAGGTACCAACGCAGACACAGCAAATGAGCCAATCTCCCGGATCGACAAAGTGAGACAAGAAGGAAGCACGGCACAGCCACTGACTCCACTGACTCTTCGAGCCGAATCGCCGATCGACAGGTGGGCGTCTAACTTTGTCTTGCATCCCTATGAAATCAAATTCGGGGCCTGCATCGAGGGATTTTTGGGCAAGAGAGTAAACAGTACTGGGAGTTTGAGTGGAAAGGCGTTCTCAAGCTTTGGGTTGTTGTTTATTTGATATTTGATACAGTAGTAGCGGAAGCATGGAATTGAGTCACTGGCATGACGAGTCAACGCTACGATACAACGAACAAGAGCAACAAGATGTATTCTGTTCTGACGAGTCATTTGGGATATACATAGATCTTCCACTACGGTATGGGGAAATCTTGATCGATCCACACTTCGATTTGGGCCCACATGGATCTCGATGCCCACACACGCAGGTCATCACCGCTGTGGCACGACTCACGAGACTTCTAGTACACATGAGATCCAAAACAACTTCAAAAGGCAAGTAATAACCCCCTTTAGCATCTAACGAGGCTGAAATAGATTCCACCTGAGCCTTTCGTCATCAACTAGGAAAAGGATCTGCCGAAAGAGGGAGAAGTCTGAGTGGAGCTGTAAGAGGTAACGATCTACCCATATCGAGCACTGCCGATGCTTCCCCGCGTATACTTACAATAAACTGACGCACTGCGCAAGTTCTTCCCCTTGACACATCGAATAGACTGACGCACCGCAACACCTCAATGACGTATCCCAAAAGCTCAAAATTAGGTATATAAACCCCCTCACACCTGATTCCCTCCAAAAATCCCCATTACCTTACCCCACCGAAAGAATCTCCAAGATGTCCGGCGCAGACGCATTCATCGATAAATCATACGACCCTTCCAATCCCTCTTCGACGCTGTCGTCAGGAACGACAGACGCAGCTGCAGACGCGTATACGAAAGGATCGTCTGTCGATCCCGCTCGGGAGGATAGGGAAGCTGCGCAATCTGAGGCCACTGGTCGTATTTCCGCTAGTAAGTCCCCCTCTCTCTCCAACGTCCAGAACTGTTGATAAGTAAAATGATGTGTAGAGGAAGTTGCGGATCTGGGAGGAGAAGAGAATATTGTTGAGGGGGGTAAGAAGAGGGGGGAAAAGAGTGCGATGCAGGCTGAGAGGGATTTAGATGGGGCACTTGAGGATGCAGGTGTTGTTGGTGAAGGCGAAGAGGCGCAGACTTATTGAGGAATGATAGAGAGGCGGGATATGACGGCGATGATTCTGATGAAGAAGTGTATAAAATTGTATACTTGACCTGTGATTCGTTTCTTGCTCTCCACAAAATTCCCAGCCGATTTGAGGAACTTCAAGTTCACCGGTACCGGTCTTTGCTTCGCCACTGGCAAGAACCGTGTAATACGACCGATTGACGTTAACGTTGTTTTATGCTCAGGTAGATTATTCATCGACAGCCTGAGCCTGAGCCTGAGCTCGGGGCATTAACGTTGTCCCTTTCAGACAACGAACTTTATTACTGTGCCTTGTTGCGAATGCAGTCAGAGATCATGCATCATAGCGCTGAGCGAGGGAAGACTCATTGCGTAGGACTCGCGATCGGTATTGACAGGATGTGTACACGTATACGACAGACGATCCGGCGAGACGAGTCATAGCCTGAGCAAGGATGCATGATGAAGGAAGCCATGTAGATGTGTTGTGCAGACATGCGTCGATGAATGTCAAGCGTATGCATATAAATCGGTCGAAAAAATCGGATGATTGGATGATTGAATCGCTATGCCCTCTGACTTCCTGGATTGGTAGCCTGAAAGCGTCAGAGAACACAGCGAACCGCCCTACTTATCTTCTATCTTCGACCAAGATAAATACCCGACGATAGAGACGAAGACAAAGACGACAAAGACGAACAAGGCCCCAATGGTTCAAGCGATGCTTGGGATAGTACACCGCACACGCACTGAAGTACGGTAACGGACTCTATAACAGCCGAATTCAAAACCATTTCAAACAAAAACGTAATCTAACAGAATACGATTGAACACTTCAATCTCCGCCAATACAAATCGACCCACCCGCAATTCAACTCAATACAAATCGCTACACCGGCTATCCCAGAACTACAAAAACAATTCAAACTCCGGCCCGGTCTCACTTCACACCACCGTGACTTCCGTTGTCTCAGCTGTCAGTCGTTCAAATTGACGCGGGCTCTCCGTGCGTCCCTCCTCATCCACTCTTTGTCGTCCTTCGTCGTCCGCCTAAGTCTGAGGATCTGAGGCGGCGGAATGACGTTACTTGTTCCTCTCGATCCGTCTTCATCGCCAGCTTGTCCTTCCTTCGTTCGGAAATCCAAGAGTGTTGGGAAGAACAAGGAAGGGGAGATTGGGGAGAATGAGGATTTGAAGGTTGTTGTGAAGGCTTTGTTAGGTGCTAAGCGGATAGCTGTCGTCTCAGGTCTGTCTCTCTCATCCTGCCCCAAATTATCTTCTGTCATTGTATCTTCAATCGTGCCACTTTTCCATCCTTTGGATATTACGATGATTTGCTGATTGATAATTGGGTATGCAGGTGCTGGTATATCAGTAGGCGCAGGAATACCAGACTTTCGATCTTCAGAAGGATTGTATAATTCTCTTTCCCTCGGTTCTGGTTCTGGTTCGGGGTCGAGTTCACAAGATGCCACACCAACAGCTGGTTCGAGTACGAGTGGATCCATATCTGGAAAGGATTTGTTTGATGCATCCGTTTTCTCCGTACGTCGCCTTCCCTCCCTCCCTTATCCCCTCCCTCCATATCCATGCTAACGCACGGACAGAGCGAATCCAAAGCCTCCCTATTCTGTCAAATGATAGCCAAACTCTCCACCCTCTCACTCGCCGCCCAACCCACCTCATTCCATTCTTTATTAAGGGCGTTGGATGAGAGAGGAACGCTTTTGAGGACTTATACGCAGAATATTGATGGGCTTGAGAGCAAGGTTGGGTTGAGCTTTGGTGTGCCGGAGTTTGGGGTGAGGGGGAGGAGAGCTGGAACAAAATCGAAGATATCAGCTTCCCTCGTTCACCCTATATCCTCCGCTCAGACGTCTTCGACTCAGACATCCTCAGACGAGACACCCTCGGCTCAGACACTCTCTTCAGCTCGGACAAAGTCCTCGCCCCTCCCCCTCCCCCGCTGTATACCCCTCCACGGAACCCTCCAGACTCTCCGCTGTTTCCTATGCTCCACCTCCGTCCCTCTAGAACCCCATATCCCCCTCCTCCAACGCGGTGTATTGCCAGATTGCTCAGCATGTGAAGATGTGGATGATGCGAGGAAAGCTGTGGGGAAGCGGAGGAGAGGGGTGGGGAAGATGAGGCCTAGTATTGTTCTTTATGGGGAGATGCATAGGGATGGAGAGGGGATTGGGGAGATTGTTAGGAGGGATTTGAGAGTTGGCGTTGGGGCGAGTACGAAGGACTCGGGTGCGAATGCGGGTGCGAAGGAGTCGGGGTCGGGGTCGAATGCGGCGAAGAAAGCGAAGGATGGGAAGGAAGGAGAGAAGAAAGAAGCGAAGGGAAAGAGAAAAGCGGTCGATTTGTTGATTGTGGTCGGGACGAGTCTGAAAGTGCACGGAACGAAGAAGATCGTACGCGATTTCTCAAAAGCACTCCGATCCTCTGATCCTTTGCCGATCCCCCCTCCTCCATCTCCCACAAAACGATCCGCCCGTCTCTCCCAACAACCCCCAACTCCAACTCGTCGATCCCACCTTCCCTCACCTTCTCCCTCCCCTCGTCGTTCTCTCAAATCCTCCCCATCCCCTTCCTCACTCGAAACGGAAGAGGAGGAGATGACACCTCCCAAAACTATATTTATAAATTTCGATTTCCCAGCGCCTGCGAGAGAATGGGAAGGTGTGTTCGACGTATGGATACAAGGTGACGTACAGAAGTTCTCGGATATAGTACTGGAGACTATCCGCGAGGAATCGGAGAAAAAAGCGAAGCGGAAAAGGCCAGCTGCTGCTAAAGTCGAGGAAGGGGCAGGAGGGAAGGGTGTGAAGAGGAAGAGAAGTTTGAAGGTCGATACGAAGAAGACGGAAATGCCGCCTACACCGAGTCCTTCCCCCCTCCCTCTCAAGAAAAAACCTCGTCTAGAATTCTGCGTCGAGATTCCCCTCCCTCCACATCCTCCTCCCTTCCGTCCCTCCGTGTCCGTATCATTCCCCACTTCAAACACCCGCTTGACAGCTCCCTCTCTCTCACCTTCTTTATCGCCTTCTCGTTCGCCTCCTCCGCGTGGACTGGTGGAGAGAATGGAAGATTCGAGAGGGGGACAGTATAAGCGGAGAACGGGTGTATCGGTGATTAAATCGAGTAGGAGAAGTACAGCCATCATTCCTCCTTCTCTCCCTCCTCTCTCTCTCAAATCACTTCCGGAACCACTCCCTTCGTCGCTTTCTCACCCTCTTCCTTTGCCTTATCCTCTCACCCTCCCCGGTTCTTCAGATCAGTCTCATGCGCATGAGTACGATCGGTTTTCGATGATTCCTCCTCCTCCGTTACTTGTTTATGATCGGGATGAAGGCGATGAAGGGGATACACCGCCTAGTTCGTCGCCTCTTACACCTGATACCGACATGGACTCAGGAGATGGATCCTCCGACTCATCTTCAGATTCCGAGTCCGGGTCTGAATCTGGATCTGAGGATGAAGAAGATAAAGACGAAGACGCGACTAGGATTCTTACACCTTCACCTTCCCCCATGCGCACCAGCCGTACTTCTCGTTCGCATCCATCTATCCAAGTCAAAGAAAGGGAAAGAAACATTCCACCCGACGTACCCCTCATTGATCTCATGAGCTCCGCACAACATGAGCGTGAGAGGGCGATACCGATGAAAGAGGTGGCGAGACCTTTGAAACCTCTGAAGACGTACGCTCGTCGAGGAGTTCGGGTGAAGCAATAATTTGTTTATGTGCTGGCGCTGGATTTGGATTTGGAACCTCGATGTGCATATGTATATGGATGCTATGGACGATGGAAGGACGATTGATTGTTGTTGTCGTTGATATCGATATCGATGCTAGTGGAAAGGAGGGGATGTATATTGGTGGTGGATGATATTAGTTAATGATGGTATTGGCGTTATATTCTATTTATTCTTCGTTCGCTCGTTGTGTGTTGTGTCGTACAAGGTGTAAGTTGTACACTTGTCAGCCATTACTAGTAGCTTGTGCGTTTTGTAGTTGTTGTTGTTGTTGTTGTTGTTGCATGTACATGTGATGTCACGATTATTTTTATAGTAGGTAGGTAGGTAGGTAGGTAGGTAGGTAGTTGCAGTAGTTGAATTGATGAATTGTTGATCAGATCAGTACAATATATAGAATATTCATGGCGATTGTGATATATGCTTTATTTGTACTTTGTTGATGTGGTTAGTATAAGCGAACAACGACGGATTGATAGCGCCCTCAGTTGAGGTGATCTCTGGGTAGGAGAGTGGACATCCTCGCCCCTGAATGTCGTCGTCGCGGCGGAGGACGGGGCTGCGGCCGCCCAAGGAAATGGACATGGATGGTGCACAGGCTGTGCGGGGGTCATCATACTCGTTGCAAACTCCTCCTAGCATCAATCCTGTCCCCTGTTATGTCCATCCCCCCATGAACACGCTACGCAGGCGCAGCGTACGTTCCCCACATTGAAATCATCCGCGATGCCTACCTACAATGTCACTGGTCAGTCTACATGCACTTGTACGCTCCTGAATGGTCTCTCATCATAAGGTTCAATGATAACAGTGCAGGACGTCAGTACTTTGATAGCATACTCCGCAGGTTGGGTTGACTCCAATCATGATGACCCTCTGTGGGCCAACTACAACGGAGGCACATTTCACGCCACACAGACTCCTGTGAGCTGGATGAACAACTATCGTGCCATTTTCTGCCACTGACTTTCTTGTAGGGTGCTTCTGCAGAGATCACATTCTTTGGCACCGCATGTTGGGTCTTTGGGGCTAAACGTAGCAATCATGGATCCTACACTGTTACTCTGAACGACTCGGACCAGTTCACAGGCTCAGGATTCTCCGATAACAACGTTTTTCAGACCCTTCTGTACAACAATACCGCCCTCCCTTTAGGAACCCATGTCCTCACCATTGCAAACGGCAACGACCCGAATAAATTCGTTGACATTGATTGGATAACATTCACATCAGGCGATGGTAATTCCTCGTGAGTATTGGACTGTTGCCCGTCCAATGTACTTGACCTTGATTGCGAGCAGGAGCGCAGGAGTCACTACGACACTTGACGATGCCACGAGCAATTTCACTTATCTTCCCTCGGTGGATGCTTGGCCATCTCAGGCTAACAATAACCTGGCTCCACAATATTTCAACTCCACATTGCAGTATGTGGCGTCTATAACCTCTCGCATCCCAAAAACCTGAACAACCTACTAGTGCAACAAATGAACAGAATGCTCAAGCCGTGATTTCATTTGAAGGTCAGTCTTCTATGTGCACGGGAGCCGTTTCACGATGATACTAACTGTCCAGACTAGGCAACGCCGTCTATCTGTATGGCGCGACGAGTGATAATCACGGAATCTTTTCAGTACAAATTGATGACGGTCCGATTTCTAACTTGAATGGATCTGCCCCCACATTTCGGCCCCAAACACTCCTCGTGCGTTATCTAGACCCTAGTGAAGTGCTGCTACAGTATCACTGAGCATTTTGTTTGTAGTGGTACCAAGGCGGCTTGAAGGCGGGCGCGCATAACCTAACAATGACAAATACCGGCACCTCCGTGTTGGCAAACAATGTGAGCACCTCGATCCGCGCTCTCTTCGCTGGCTTGACGGACTCATTCTCTGCAGTGGATGGATGTAGACTATGTTGTCACCGAGACATTTGCTTCCCCTCCAGCGACTACCAGTCAGGGTAGCAAAGCCAAGACACCAATTATAGCGGGTGTGGTGTCGGGCGTGGGCATCCTGCTTATCTGGATCATTGCCGGCCTCATATTTTGGTCGAAACGAAAGAAATGTCGATCTCGGTTTGCCATGGAAGAGGCTCGGGCTTATTATTTTAATGTTTCTCCACCAGACCCTGTCATTATCCCTCCCGATCCAGCAGTCGTCGATGGTTCGTGCCCTCCTAGGCCCTTACAATCCAATTCAACGCCCACACCAGACGTTGCTGCTGGACGTGACAGGAAGAGGAGAACCGATATGGGAAGAGCAGTCGCGACTCCTGGCGCGTTCAATGAGGCTACTTCATTTTCTAGTCTGCCCATGCAAGCGCCCAGACCCTCAACATCAAGTCTGCTGTCTGCCCCTGCAGCCAACAACGTCAGGAGGGCTTTGCAGCCTCACAGTCCTCTTGGATCCACTGATCAGCCTTCGTGGACGACACTCTTATTTACTCAGAGTTCAAGTACTGGCCAATCAATTACTTCATCTATTTTACCGTCAAATTCCCAATTGGGCACCCCTATACGCGAACAGTAAGCTAATCTCCTTTTTCATTTCTATGTTCTAAGCTTGCTATAGGGACTGGGGTCCGGTTGAGATGGTGACGTTACCGCCTGATTATCAGCAAGCCACTGAACGAAGAAACCCTCCTGGTTAATCAGACTGTATTTCTTTCTCCAAGAGGAATATAATACCTATTCACCGACGCTTTCCGAATTCCCCAATATATGTGTATCAGAGTTTTTGTTCTCCAGTGATTGCACTACTCGTAGTACTGTACCGGCGCTTCCTCTGAGGTCTCTTTGTTTGCCGAGATCAATTTCCTTCCGTTTTCTCGGCTTCGCCACTGCGCAGACTCAGACCTAAATGCCATGGAAACAAGCATGCTGTACCTATACTGTCAATGATGTCCCCTAGACCTGTGAAGCTACGTTCGTGCCGCGAGTCATACCGACTCATACGTGTTCGTGCCGCGCTACTGTATGCTCTTTGATTGAAGTTTATCTCTCCCTCGCTGTGCATTCGGCGCGCTGCTGCGCCACTTCCTCTCGAGTGTTGCACGTTCAGTCTCTCGTCCAATATCCGATTTTGATCGAAGGAGAATCTAAGATAAACTCAAATCGAGTTCTCACAGCGCCGAATCATCCACTATCTTGGATAGTCCGCAGGGATTGAAGTATCTACGTTACAAGTAGAATCGAGAAGTCAGGTATTGGCTTCAACTTCGAATCCACCAATGCTTCTCTCATCTCACAATTTCCTCCGCTTCCAGAGACCGATCGCCAGTCTGACTCGGTGGAATCTATGACTGATTCAGATATATTTGGAAATCTGACTCAGCCAAGACCCAATGATGTTGCCGAAATCGTGATTCGTGGCAATATGGGCAGTCGGTCGGGCATACTCAGTACAGTGAAGGGGCTGAGAGGAGAAGAAATCATTACTGTGAAATTCACAAATATTATACGAACGCGAGTGCTGTAGCTTGCCTCTTAGGCGGGTAGACGTTAGGTAGCGCTACATGAATGCTACGGCACGCTATGGAATATAGCTATGTGGGAATAGAACCACGGAGAGCTTTCGGTTTCGGAAGCTCTCGCGTAATCAGGAGGCCGGTTTCCTGATGGACATGTAATGTTGGCGCCAAGACATTCGAGAGAGTACTTTGGGGATATTCTACAGATGTAGGAAATGTGGCTGGGTGGCTCAACCTTTCTTGGAACGATGCCGATGATGCCAGTGGGAGTCAAGCTGAGGCTGCGTCTACTGCAAGTTTATCGCCTGCGTGGGATATTGGCACTTGGGCGATCCAAGCATTGAGCGATGCATTCACCCATGCTCAAACTTCCAATGGAGTTCTGTTTATACAGACTTATCAGACGATGATCATGCCTTTGATCGAGCATACGCAAGCTAATTATACGGACTCGGAGAAACAAAGAGTTGCTATCGATGGATTCGCAAATATGCTCGCGGGCGTCATTCAATATGAGGTGAGTATTTCCATGGGATGTGTGTTCAAGTGATACTGAAGGTTTGATTGATGATCTGCTAGGCTTCGATTTTCCGACGCACGTTCTTGCTAGAGATGATCTCCGAATCAGCCGGATCATTAAATCTCGATTCCTCAAAGCCAATCCCACCTCTAACTGACAATACGAAGCAATGCATCCGTACATTCGAAGTCACATATTCCTGGACCGACATCGGCTGGCACGCTAAACCGCACATGATAATTTCCGCTCTCTCAATCGGATCAGTGGGGACGGTCGTCCTTGTTTTAGTCGGTTGGATTATTTAGAATAGGGAGGAGTTTGACAGGACGAATGTACTTGATCCGGTGTTTTTACTTGTGAGGACGCGAATGGGAGGGGCTGGGGAGGTGGAGCGGGATAGGCTTGTTGATTTGGAGAAGCCGCCTGAGGCGAGTACTGTGCTTTATTTTCATCGTGTGCAGTCTGGGCGGAGAGATTGGGCTGGTGGGTTTGTTCTTGGGAGCCGTCCAGATGAGATTGATCTTGGCGATTCACAAGCATCTACTGTAGAGCTCGACCCTTCGAGTCGAGGAAGCTACACTGTTTTGCAATCTGAGTCAGAGTTAGTGAATTGAGTAGTACTGCCCGTGTACCTGGTCTTTTTTTCGAATGGTCCGGATCGCATATAGAGCAATCGCATGATTTTCCAGCGCATGCATCTATACGATTACTAAAATCCGACACGCTAAACAATTAAACTCGAAGAGCGAGTTGGAAGAACGCAAATAGACTTTCGAACTCCGCAGTTCCTCGAGTCCACAACGTCATAGCAGCACCACACGCATCATCGTCAACCAATTGTCGTCAACGTCTGCTACTCGAAGTCAAATATCATGTCGAGCCTCGAGCCCTCTTACTTCCACTCTCTCCTCCTCAACTTGTTGAAAACCTACACCGTCCCTGACTCGCTGAGACCTTCGTCCTATGTCGTCTACGATCTCAAGTCCATCTCCAGCTCACCCTAATGCACACTTCGAACAACCAAATACATCCCATGAACCTGCCACACATCCTGGATTACAAGAAAAAAGACAATCCACCCGAAATACCCGAAAACACCGCTATTACACCTCTTCCCCAACATCCAATAAACCGCGCGCCTCATCGTCACAATGGTCTAAAATTCGTCGAATGGCAGTGATAGAGTATTGGAATATAAGCTGGTGGGTCGCAATGGTCAGTCCCCCCTTTAAATGTGTACATGACGCGGGGAGCTGATTGGGGGCGGGCAGGCGTTTACAGTGGGGAGTATCATATGGGTTATTAATGGGTTTATTGTGTATCTTCCGTTTGTGAATTCGCGTTTTACGACGGATGCGGACGGGGGTGGGTGGACTGCGTGGGTTGGTGCGACTGTGTTTGAGGTGGGGAGTATAATGATGATGTGGGAGGCTTGGAATCGGTACGTTTCCCTTTTTTCTTCTTTACCAGACGATTGCTGATGCTGGTTGTAGGAATGTGGAAGCGTATTTCGGGAGGAGTATACGAGGCGTTCGAGGAGCGGGATACGCGCGTCATTCGCAGGATACGGACACAGAAAGACCGTTTACGACTCTCGAACAAGGCATCTCGAAAGAAGACGCCAACTCGTTGAATGAGCATGGAGATAAATGGATATGGTTCTCCACCGATCGGAAATACCTCCATGAAATCGGCTTCCTCGCAGCTCTAATCCAATTGTGCGGAGCTTCTGTATTCTGGGTATCTGGGTACGTCTCTCGTCCTTCCTATGCTTGGGATGCGGGCTGATGGGAATGTAGGGTGACGGGATTACCCACGATTCAGGAGGCGATAAAGATGAATACTGCGCTTATCGATACGTTTTATTGGACCCCGCAAGTTGTTGGAGGGTCAGGGTTTATTATCAGCGGGTATGTACTTCCTTTGTCCCTTGTGCTTGAGAACACACATACTGATGGAAATTGTAGGATACTTCTGATGATCGAGACGCAAAAGAAATGGTACATCCCAGCTCCCCACCTCCTAGGCTGGCACGTCGGCTGTACGTCCCCTCCTTCCCTCCTCACACCTCCGTATAAATAAAAACTACTTTACAGTCTGGAACTTCCTCGGCGGAATCGGATTTACCCTCTGCGGTGCCTTCGGATTCTCGACGATGTCGTGGGCGATGTATCAGTCTACTCTGTCGACTTTTTGGGGTGGGTGGGCGTTCTTGATTGGGAGTTTGGTGCAGTGGTATGAGGCTGTTAACCCTGCGTAAGGACACTCGGAATGGATATTGTATGAGGCAAGGTTTACTTTGGTTTGCATGATATCGCATGATGGACTAGATGGACGAATGTGTATTTTTAGATTTTTGTTGCTGAGCATTGGTCATTTCAAATGTATATATACGAGAACTACAACAGCAACGTGTGTGTTTAACTCGCATTCTCAAGTCCCTGTATATCCAACAGGGCAAAGACGAGTGCGGTGTAGTAGGATTGCCAAATCGAGTCTGGCGTCATAGAGGCTTTTCGTTCCGTCCTCTCGGATTCAGACAAATTCGACCTGTCGACATGACCTCCTGCACTGCCCTTTTACGAGGTGCCCCATGCCCACCCGCGATCGATACCTCCATACACAAAATGGCTTACGCGGGGTGTGTCATGCCATACTCGCATCGCCGAGAGACCTCCTGTCAAGTTCGATATTCTGTTCATCAGGCAGTGTTGCGGAGCCTCTTCCACCTCTTCTACCAAATGCCCCTGTAATTCGGCCATGAGCGAGCGACAACGCTTGAGCGAATCGGTTCAAGCCTGAGAACCGCTTCGGTTCAAGCTGAACGGGTGTCACAGCCTGCGAAGACGCGGATTCGGACGGTGACGATGAGATGCGGGATTCGTCTTCGATTAATTGGGCTCGTTATCCGGGATCAAGATGGATGTAGCAATCACAGATACACACCTTGTTCAACATCGCTTTCGCCACTTTCATCGAGTAGCGTATTCAGATAGAACTGGGCACGCTTGCGCGTTTCAGCACTGGTATGCTGATCTGGGTACCATTTCCTCATCTGTGGGGTGTCTGTGACACAACGCTCAAGGAACTGATCAACAAAGTCAAAGTCGCCGTGAAACTCCATTTCCTGGTCCACGGCGCGATCGAGCCAAAACATGATGGTGTCGCCGCACATCCGCCAATTCCTCGAGCTACTCTCTCGTTCGAAGAAGCCTCCAAACACACGCTCTAGGGTAAAGTCTTCAGAGAGTGCGAAATCGGTCGCAAGGAAGGGTGTCATATGATTTAGAAAACCCAAGCAGCGACATGCAATACGATAAGTCGGATATCGCAGATGTCGATAGTCAATTTGACGCCATCGGGGATGCTCCCATACTGCTGGATAGGTGTCCTCGATGAGCAGATTTTGTCACATAGCTCATTGCATTCTTCATTAGATAAACGAGGAAGGGCTGTCCTCGAACCAGTGCCTGTGGAATGTTACAAAGATGAGATTCAGAGTCTATGCGGACCACTTACGTGGAAAATAGGCCGCATAGTTGAGATAGAAAGCAGTGGCTTGAGGAAGCCTGTCGTCTGCTTGATCATTTTCAAGATGCACATTGCCACAATATTCCCAGAGCAATCGCGCCGAATATGGATCAGACAGACATTCAAAGGCACCGCGGTCGATATAAAAAAGCAATGTGCCACAATGTTGCCACAAGAGAGCCGGAGTATCAATGAGGAGGAGAAGGGGTGATAAATCGACCCGCGACACATTGAAGTCAGGTAATAGGTGAGGAATGAGGTGGGCCAACAAGCTGCAAACCTTCCATATAGTGTCCGGCAGCAACTCATCCGTCAAGAGCATGTCAAGTACCTCATCAAAAGTCTGAGTAGCCTTCCCCCTCGTGAGGAAAGAAATCATGTCCTCATACCAGCACAAATGTGAGTTGCGAATCAATGATATGATGACCGAAGACCGATGGTTATCGGCAGCTATGTCCTTGAGAATTCCTGATGTTCCGTGCTCCAAGAGACTTTCACACTCCCTGACGGCGACATAGAAGATGTTCCGGCGCTCTTCCTCCCACGGATATTTGGGGCCGTATGAGGCGAGGATGTGGACAATACAGTCCTCGTACGACTCCAGATGACCTCCACAAATATGACGACTGCCATCCGCGAAAGACAGGAAGAAAGCCCAACAAGGTAAGATTTCGCGGCTACGTTCAGGAGACTTTGCGAGCACAGTCTTGCACTCTTGTGCACACCATCGCGTCAACGCGTTTGCGATGTGATCAGTTTCCCACGGTTTAGGTCGCTTAAGTACTCTCCAGCAGGTGGGGTTGACGACTTGTTTATGCACTGTCTCCTTGAGCCTAAATAAAGTGTCCGATGCAAGAAATCTGTCGCGAACTGCAATGAAAGCAGCGAAGAGAGAGTCTCCAGCAGTGTACCATCTTCCAAAGTCGAATGAAGGGGCCGCTCGTTCCAGAACTTCTGTGTCATTAGTGTCAATGACCAGGCGCGCATAAGCTTTGAGCGCTTGAACTTCGGTGCTATCGCCGTCGCGCCACTGGATGACACTCATCACATCGGTGGCGCTCTTTATGTGAACATTTAAGCCTTTGCCATCATCGTGACCCGTATCCTTGACATCCAGCCGTTCCGCCTTTCGATCCTGGCTCACCGATCCGCCTCGGAGTTGGCGCATCCAGTTAAGCAACGGGAGCAATGCGTTGCTCAGGGGACTTTCAAACGGAGAGTTTTGGTGCAAAGCAGCATGAACTGTCGTCGCAACGACGATGCCGAGAATGATGAGGGAAAGAACAGAGGCAACAACAGCACCTAACGCAAGGATGGCCGCCGGCCCTTGGAACGAAAAGGCCAGCTCCCAGAATTGAATCAGTAATCCAAGGACGAAGAACCCGATGGCAAGCAGGAGCGTCCAAAATAGCACGCCCATGAGCGGGAGCATGTAGCGATCTGCGATCGCTTTACGTCGCTCTCGAGCCAGAGTTCGCTCGAGATTCGTCTTGCCTAAGGGAACGGCGATCAATCGCCCCGCCCATTGCATACCCAGGACGCAAAGGACAGAGTTGAAGATCTACACGCGCGTGAGCTTGTGCTCTATGATATAGAGGATTGACCTACGCTGAAAACCAGCGCAAGGTAGTAGAATAGTGCCACAAACTGTAGTGGAACAGATGGCAAGGGGTTTTTTGACGAGGATGAGGGTGCAGTATCCGTCGGAGGTGATGTGAAGACTTGGAGAAGGGGGGATAAAAAGGCCGTGACAACGGTCAAGAACAGAGCAATCTGATATATTCCTTGTCAGTAAACGGTCAGCTTCGGGTAGAGTTACCACCTACGAAGACAAGAGATATCTGCATGAGATCTCGCCATCCCTCGACCACCACCTTGATCTTCGCTAATGACTCCTTATCGAGAGCGCCCCAAGTCTGTTCATCTTCCAGTGGTCTGAGGTCGTGTGCTCGATCATCTGTTTCGGTTTAAACTCTCTGTAGATGAAGGAGATTTCCTGACAAACCTTTGGTGGCATCTTTCTCGAGCGCTTCCAACATCGAGCTATGTTTCTTCATTGTACTGTGTTGGTCATCTAGAACTTCGCTGTGTTTCTCGAGAGTGCGCCCTTGACTCTCCATCAGCGTATTTTGATGTTCCATCAAGATGAGCAACTTGTCGAATCGAGACATGAGTCCGTCGATCAATCCTGGGTTTGACCCCGAAGACGTATCAGATCTAGAGTCGGCCATGTCGAAAGAGGATGCATCAGAGTCAGTCATATCAAACCACCTACACGAGTAGGAGGCCAGAGACTGAGCTGGGAGGGATGCAAAGTGTCGTTTCAAGGATGGCTGAGCGATGAGGCTGATAACAGTAAGAGAACAGTTGATTCACTCGGACGTGAGAATAGCAGTGGCACAACTTCAACGTGTTATGAGCGTCTCATGAAGCGGTGCTGCGAATATTTTCAGCATTTTCGAATATTTTCGGGCCCTGAGCTCGAGCTTGAGGGGATCCTTCTGCACGACGATCATGTATATTCTGATAAGTGGCCTGAAACAGTGTATTTGAGGGCAAAAGTGAGGATAAGCAAGCCTCGAGATATACGGCCTGAGTGTTTCTTGAGAGAGTGTTTCCAACTCCGACATGCTTCATGCTCGCGCTGCAAAACAGAACTTACATCATGCATTCTTCCTTAGACAGAGCTTGCGCTTGCGCTCATCGAGCACAGTACTAAGACTATCATCAGAAATCCCCTCTCCAGACCCTTCAACCTCCAATGCCCACAAAAATCATGACCGGCCGAATTCTCTTCGTAGTACTCAAGAACGACCTCGCGTCCCATTTCGAAAAAATCGAGTAGACGCACGGACAGATACGATCCTCGTGAAAGCTTTCAATGGGTTCAGCGATTTACCTACCGTTATGGCCGTTGTGCGGGGGATCGAGAAACGGTGGGGAGCTGTGAGGGAATATCAAGTCGTTCGCGTATGTCTCTCATCCTTGTTCAATACAGCTTTTCGTAGAGCTCATGAAAGTGTGTAGGACTCTGATATACCGACGACGTATAAAAATCTCCTTTATCTCTCGTTCGTCGATCTGCCTGTGATGCAGGTCTTCGAGGAGGCGAAGAGCATGCAGTTGCGTGTGCCGGTTTTTGAGCGGAGGCCTGGAGGACCGAGTCTGAGCGATATCGCGCCGTTCGTCAAGCCATATACTGGACCTCTTGTCGAGGCAGATGAGGAGTTTAGGACTGTTGCTGATGAGCTGGCTGGCAATCCGGACGAAGAGGTAGACGGAGCCGGAAAGAACTACAAGATGATGGAATTGACGCTTAAACGCGTTGCAATGCGAGGTATTCCTTTCTCATTTCATTCATGTCCACTCCCTCATCTAATATTCATTTTGAAAGATCTCCCTCTTTCACAATCGAAGAAACTGGAGGCACAACGGCGATACATAATGTCTGAACAGACCTACGCGAAACTCGCCCGTGCATTCCTCGCCTTCAGAGGCTTTCGTTATCCTTCTCCTAAACCAGGAGAATCGATCACTGCCCCCGTCCAACTCGAAGATGGCATAGAAAGGAACGAGCTGATGGATCACGTCCTCGCAAAATATGCCAGATTTCTAGAGAGGTACGAGGCGAAACGTAAAGCACGGTATGAAGGCCAGCAACAACAATCGCCGGCCGAGCCAGAAAACAGCGTTGAGGATCGAGAAAAGAATTGGGCCAAGTGGACAGAGATCCTGAAAGCCCAAGGGGTCTATCCTAATTATGACGACCTGAAGAGTCGGTCGGGAGTGATGATCGTCCCTGATTCACCTGGGAACTCGGATTGGCCATCTTCTTCGCAGCGGTCGGTGGAGAGGAAAACCGAGACGTCGCTCCAGAAAGGCTCAGACGAAGGTCCCGACCACTCGGACGGCGGAGAGGCTCTGGATTACGACGATGGGAAACATTCCTGGACCAGTTTATTGCCTGATGATGGTGACACTGGGGCGCTCTCAGACGCATTGCCAGTCGAGAGAGAGTCGTCAGGTCGCACCAGCGCAGCCAAGAAAGACGACCTCTCGACGAATTCTGGCCCGTCGAAAGAAGGTAAGGAAAAGTCTTCAAGCGAGAGTCAGAAACGTGGACAGAGAGACCGTTATGCCGATTTCTTCCAATTGGGACGATAAGCGGTTTCAGTTGTGTTTTGTTTTTGTGAGGGATGCTGTATGATTATTTTTTGTCGTTATTTCACTATTCATCACTTCCCTACTGCACGTCCTAGAATCGATCCATTCTCTACGTCATAAGGAGAGAGACTGAACCCAGAATTTTCTATGCATGATAACTGGAATCATGAATCCCAGAGAACAGAGCAAAATATTGCAAGACTGAATACATGCAGAATTCTGGAAACTAACAATATTAATGCGCGCGGCTAATTTGACTTCAAGAAGAAAACGGTCTGGGTTCGCCGCTTAGTAGACTCAAGCTGGTAACTCGGGACTCTAGATCTCAAGCAATTTTTTATACCTCAACTCTGCGTCGAGGCACCATCCTGCTTGAGGGCGTGAACATTGTTGAACCGCTATCGTCGAAAAGCCAAAGTCCACGAAATGCCTGAGTTTCTTCCACTCGCACCTCCACCCGTCCCAGTCGACGCGCAGAGACCTACACTCTCTGAAGAAGAAGAAAAGAAAAGACAACAAGTCTTGGAGCACTTTGATGCGGACAGCTATGAGATCTCTGGTCTCGAGAAAGGAGCGCTCTTGAACGAAGAGAAATGTTGGCTGGTGTGTTATCATCTGCAGCTGCTTTAGCTTCGTGAACGTGGGCTCACTAGTCGTCGACAGTCTAACGAATGCATCCTGCGTTATCTTCGAGCGTCGAAATGGGTTCTCGCGACTGCTATCACGAGGATTGAAGAAACACTCAAATGGCGTCGATCATACGGATTCTATGACTTCCTCACTCCAGAACATGTCGAGCCAGAGGTGAGCTCCCCATACCGAATTCCAATGTATCGACTCATGTTCCTCGAAGTCTTTGACTGGGAAACAAGTTCTGTTTGGATATGACACGCAAAGAAGACCCGCCCTTCTTATGATACCCAGTCGCCAAAATACCACTGAGCCCAAGGGTCAGCTTCAGTTCGCCGTCTTCATGATGGAACGCGCCATTGACCTCATGGGACCCGGCGTCGAGTGTGTTCTTTTCTTTTCATACTTTCTCTGTTATCTGACCCTTCTTCCTCAGAACTATGGACCTTCTCATCAATTTCGCTGAACGCGCCAAAAACCCCGCCTTGGGTGTTGCCAGAGAGGTCTGTGCCTAATATTGATTCAATCAGAGCTTGTTCTTATCTCTCATCTTCAAGATGCTTCATATCATCCAATCCCACTATCCAGAACGTCTAGGACTAGCAATAGTCATCAACATTCCCTTCCTCGTCAACGCATTCTTCAAACTGATCCTCCCCTTCGTCGATCCCATCACGCGTAATAAAATCAAGTTCAACCCAAACGTCATTCAGGAAGGTCTGCTCACCGCCGACAATCTTATGACTCAATGGTGGGGTGGGGATCATGACTTTGAATGGGATCATGAGAAATATTGGCCTGCGTTGATGAAGATGTGTTATGATCGAAGAAAGGAGCAGATGGAGAGGTGGAAGCAGTTGGGCGGACGCGTCGGCATTAGTGAATGGGATATGAAGCAGTCGACTAGTGCTGCTGTTGATGAGGAGACTGTTGATGAGACACCTGCCACCGATGAAGTTGCGCCGGCAAGTACTGAGATAGCGGTGGCTGCTTGAGCTATGATCTGATTCTTACTCTCCATCTTCGTGATTTCACGGGCTTATATAATTCTTTAGACTACTATCATTCACGGATTTGGTAACCTAATACACATTGATTTTGATTCTTCGCAACTGAGAAACAAAACAAGAACGCTAACAACTCGCAGTGTTATACAGATCAGAGGAAAATGCCTAGTCCAAAGCCGTCTCTCTAGCGATTTGTTCTTCCCGCGCCCTTTGCCTTTGCCTCTTCGATCGTTCATCCGCTGATGTCAAGTCTCGGCTCATTTGAAGCGCGCTATCGATGAGCCCGTCCAACTCCCTACTCATCGCGGGCCATTCAGGTCTCGAGTACATCGTCTCACGACGAGTCTCATAAGCGCGTTTGATCTCTTCGACGATCAACCAGACCCTTCGTCGCTGTTTCATGCTATTGGTACGATGGACGTGGCTTAGGTAGAGAAGCCAGTCGGCATCATGAGGTGAATTTTGAGGATGGGCCATGACGTCATTTTTGGCCACATATTCGGGAGGAGAGGAATCGAGTAAGGGCATCGCCCAAGGGATGTTCAGGACGTATTTTCGAGCGCGGGGCTGGAAGGATGTTAGAGCGAGCTTGCGTAGGGTCCGGCAAGTAGATGTAAGAGCCAGGTAGCCTGGTATATCGAGATATTCGACGAGAAGTTGCAGGATATCCAAAGGTTGGGTAGTAAGTATATCAGAGGTTTCTGAAGATTCCCCAACAGACGCCAGACGTTCGGGCGTCACTTTTGAGAAGAACTTTGGAAAGACGTCGGGACGGGCGAGGACCCAAGTCGGTCCCCAATCTTTGAATTTCTTCCAATCGAACGCGACGTGACCTGGCATGCGTGGTTGACCCCAGTAACTTCTCATATCGAGGCCAGTGACGCATTCGTAATCGACGTAGGGTACGCGACCGACGCCACCTCTGGCAGCGGGTGTGCATCTTCCCAATACTGTCTCGATCTCGCACATGGTGCGGAGTTGTTGTTTGTTCAACGAGGCGATTGAACTGGGTACTCCAAAGACTTTGCACAGTAAATTGGAGCACGTTTGGTGAGCCATGAAGAACTGTCACAGGAACCCCTCAGATGAGAAAAACGCGTGTAGATAGAAAAGTTTACTGTGGTTCCATCTGATTCCCAAAACACGATTGTTCCTGCTACGGGGGGCGCCGATCCAAACAGATTGTTGTCTGGACTCATCTTAGCATTCTATGCGATTCACAAGAACTCCAACGTGCCTAGGTATACAAAGGGAGTCACACATCCAACGATCTTAGAGCCGATCCCTACAGCGGTCGACAAATACTTGATTTGCGATGGTGTCAATATTCCCTGAGGAGGAGGGTGGGGATCTGTGGATGCCGGGCTGGGATAGAATGGGAGTAAACAGATGCTGCATGACTGAAATAAAGATCCGAGAGGTAGGTCAGCATTTTGTCGAGGAACGACGAAGTGGATGTACTACCATGATCAGATGCGAGAGCTGATGAGAGTCAAGGGCAAGATGGTCTAGGGCACGTGAGACTCCTATGTGAAGGATCTTGAAAAGGCGTATTATTCGTGACAACACGTGGCAAGGAAGGAATTCAGAATTCAGATGATTTCCTCCCAGAAAAGGAGATAGCATGCAAGTGGCGTCCCCGCCAGGGAAATCTGAGGCGGCGTCCGCTTTTGTCAAGATAACATGATAGAAGTTGACATTTCGGACACGCGTCCAATTGTTTAGGGTTTTGTGCATATCAAATCGGCAGTCTCGGGCAGTTGGAGCACTTGGGACCCTGTCAACATTGTGAGATGTTCAAACATATCTGATAGGTGAACCTACCAAATTACGAATAGTCGGAATAGAAACAAGTACAGTGGGATGTGACTCCGAGACGTCATCAAACAGCGAGGGGGGTTCCGTGCGGTGTTACTTTCCCTGGTACGATTTCTTTGCCGGCAAACATTACAGAACTGTTGATAGCCGAAGTGCGTGAACGCACAGGCAAGCCGTAACCCAATGCGCCCACAGAGCACAGTCGAACAACCACCAGTAGCCAGCCAGTGTACCCTACGACAAGGTTTTTGATCGCAGTTATGGCATTTACGGAACAGCTCACAGGGGACGCCGCTGAGGCCAGCATCCTGGAGGACCCCCGTTTATCCCTATAGAGGACGGTGGCGGACCTTAGGGTGACACGTCCGAATAAAATTCTTACCTTCATGTCCGAAGTTGCCCCCGACATCTGGATTTTGGCCTGAAATGTCCGAAACTTGCCCCCGACCTCACAAAAAAGCTCGCCAACGATTCTCACGGGAGGTTACCAGACGCTAGCCGAGCATTATATAATCTAATATTTAAATCATTTATATATTCGTTATATATGAGACCAACAACTGGTATGCCTGGGTGTCCGAAAAGCGCCACTGACCTCCGTCCCGACGCACCTCGCCATGTCCGAGGATGCCTCCGACCTCATGTGGTTGGTGAGCCATTTTGTCCGATTTTGCCACCGACATTTTTGTCCCAAAGGCTTCCGGGTTGTCCGAAGCCGCCACCGACCTCTATCAGAATAAACGGGGGTCCTCATCCTGGTCGTAGGTACGAAAAACGTGAGAAATCGATCGCTGAGTCCGAAACGAGATAATCGCAAGCCTAATCCGGCCGGAGTTTGTTCCCGAGGAAAAATCGGATATAAAAATTTACTCGTCCGAAGCTCTGTGGATGACCTTCATGTACACAGGCAGAGATTCCATAGGTCTTGAGGAATCCCTGTGCGGGTAATTCCTCAGGACCTCCGCGCGGGTTCCTCAGGAGTTTTTTCGACGCGAGATTTAAATAATTCCGAACGCAATGAATTATTTTCGAAGAATTCTGTCCTGTAAATAATTATCTGTTTGGTGCGATTTGTGGCCCGATTTGCCAAAACAGGCTGTTCGCTTGTTGCACAGTGCTCGATCTCACACAGGACGCACACACGAGCTCATCGATAACAAGAAGACACTGTATTCATGAGTAAGAGCACTAAGTAACCTATCTATCGACCAGTCGTCCGGGCAGATATAGACCTTGCATCCTGAACGTGCATTTACATTGTCCAATACCCTCCTCCTGCGACTCCTCGGCGACGGCATTGCGAAATCTTCAAAGTGCTGCCAGGGCATGGCGAGGGAAGCTTGGGGTGGCTTTGATAGAGAACGTGCAATGCAAGATGCTAAAGGAGAGCGGATATCATGTTAGACAGGCGAGGGTGCAAATAGGATGAAGACTGACTGTCTCTGAGTTCATCCTCAAAGATACTCCTGCTCAAACTCCGTCCTTGGATCCAGAGGACGCCACTACACTGTGCGATGGGTATCAGGATGTGGTGAATGCTGAGGCCAATGTGCCACCTACTGTCCTTTCGGTCTGGCCAGACCATCATGTGCAATGTTGAAGTCACCGCTTGAGTCACCGCGTCGGAACGAGAGAAGTCGATATCGAGTCAACAAGTAGCACTAGCAGTAGAGATTATGGAGGTGGAATGAGACAAGAAAGGCTTTGAAGACCGAAGGAGAAGGTGTCGCCAGAGAGGATCGAGTTGGTGGTTGCGGTTCAAGTTGAAAATTTGGGACTCCGCGTGGTTTCGTTCGTTTACGAGGGATTTGGGACCAACTTAGAGATTTTCACGGTGTGTGTTTCGGATGTAGTGTTGTTAGAACCGGAGGTACATCTCAGTTAGGCAATGCCGTCTCGCTTACACCGTTTTCCGTAAATAATTACGAGCTCTGGGAATAATTCAACCGACCAGAGCTTCTGGAATTATTCAAATTAATTATTCTGAATTACTTGAAAGCCTATGGCGTCTCAGAGGTCCTGAGGGGATATGGGATCTCTGGCAGTGTACTGATCTGAATATTCTCAAGCATATTCTGAATTATTCTCATCCTCACCTGGGATGAGAAGGGCGGCTGAGCGGCCCAAACCTAGTCATGCGGCTAACATGGGTACCAACATCGCTGATTACGTGCATCGATAATCTCGAGTCAGAACCATCACCACACTTGCGCATCAGAGAGGTTCAGAAATTCATCGTCTGGGATGTCTCTCTCGTATGGCTTGGTTCGGCGAATTTCATCTGACCAACGACGTGGAGTCTGCTCGGTCACACCAGGGCCTGAATATTTGGCGAACTCTTTTGGGAGCTAGCATCGGGGTACATGCCCACTCTCATCTCTCTCATCTCTCAATCCGATATCTTGTTGTGCGGGGTAAGCTGAGACACGGAGTCTCGAATTACAAGGATACTAATGAACAATAATGGTACACTAATAGTACAAGTTACAACGCTATCGTACAGATCCCGCCAGGATCAACGATAAACGGTACAAGATAGGGAGCAAGCAGGCCTTCAGGGCGTCAAAGGGTAAGCATATTTAAATAGGTCAAAGCAGAAGCTGATAAAAGTCCGTCGCAGGATCTCGGAATCATACTGATCTGTATCGATGACGTCGATATCAGCAATGACTAGCCCCGGAGCAAATTGTGAACTCACCTCGGCGTTTAGGAAGCTGTTGCGATTCGGGTCATCTGGCGATCGCTGAGAGATAAACCCAAGGCTCTTGCACCTGCCCCTAGAGCGCCGTCCCAAGCTGCGAATCGGTCTGACGTCACACTCGACGACAGGCTATCTGGGTTCTTCTTTCGTGCCCAGGTCGTCACGAAAAGCATTCTCTTCTGTTTCTTATTGAAGAAAAAGAAATTGGAACTCCAAAGCAGCCCGCCGTGGCGTCTGCTTTTCATGTTTCTGATTCGCGATGATGGGTTGGAACTCTCGACTGGCGACTTTTGTTCGTCGTCGGTATCCCAAGGTTGTGACTGGCGGCGAGAGGTGTTTCGGGAGGCGGTCTTCGCCGTGTCATCGTCGTCAAAAAAGTCGAAGAGTTCGTCTGCAGCGCTCGCAACGGAGCTCGAATCGTCGTCCGAATCGACCCAGTCGTCTTCGTCATCCGAGTCTCCGGCATGCGGGTCTTCGTGCATATCGGGGTTATAGGTGTAAACATCACAATCGTCAAGCTTAATGATGTTATCAAGCATCTTATAGAGAGTTGGATGTGTGCCCGACATGATAGGAGGAGGAGCGAATGGGCTCGCGATATGGGATGGAGGCGAGGAAGAGGTAGGTAAGGACGCAGGGAAGAAGTCGTGGCTACTCGGTGGGTAGGCTGAATAGGTTCTAGGAGCCCACGTTCCCACTGAAGACGACTTCCCGGTGAGACTCATGAGCGTCGTTGATAACGCGTTTAGGATGGCTGCGCCGTTTTCTTCTCTCGAAAAGTTGTCCGGTCGAAGATCAGAGAAGTCGTGGTCCGGGAAAGCATGATTGAGCGTAGCTATAAGCAGGTAAAGCGTCTTCCTCGATGCGTGCTTATCCATGGGACCGAACACTGTCATTTCGGGCTCTCTCTCCATGGCAAGGTATGGTGGCGACTGGGCGAACTCTTCGGCATGGTAAGAGTGTTCGAGATGGCGATACATTCGTTTGTCTTTTGTAATGGCTTTACATGAATATGCCTCCAAACGAGTGTGAACAATGCACTCGTTCGAGTTATGGGTTAGCATTCGGCTGAGCGAAGCGAGTTCAGGTAGCTCGAGGTACTTCATCCTGGCGGTGCAGCAGTCGAGAGCGTCGCGTAGAGCGTGTGACTTGAGAAGAGGGAAGAGGGTGAAGCTTAGTGAAGGAGCGAAATGAAACGGGAGGGGTAATCAGTGAGAACGTTGCCTGATAAGGCGCTAGGGCACAGCCACCTCGTTCGTCGGGCATGTCTCGGGAGATGCCGGCGCGCCATTTCGACCAATCCATGTTTCAGCGTGCGTCGCTTGCTTTGTCTCGTAGGTCCGTATCGTTGCCGTCCAATTCAACCGGTGTTTGCTGTCTTTTTATTTGTTTTACATCTTGAATACGAGGTTCCGCCACGCTTGGACACTATCACGATGTGTCACTGGTGGTCACCACGTGAAAACTCTACGATCAGATTCTGAGCTTCTCGAAATGGCGACATCCAGACCTAGAGCTACTGTGGATTCACTCTAGTGATATACAGGCTACCATTGACTACGTCCTTTCGAGATCGCATCGACTATTCATGTGATGCGGCGACTCTCGCCTTTTTATGAAGACTGGATGCTGTGCGGAGCCGAGCTTGCTTTCCGGTGTGCCGCAGCGCGGTTGACTCACTCGGCGGTGGAGTCACAAAGACCGAACGACAATTGTTTAATCGCCCATATATAAAGGCCCAAGGCTTCGCCTTTGAAGCCCATACTCTGGCCAATGTCACACATCGAAGCCGCTGAATCCGACGAGGCAGGGGTGAATACCGAACAAGCTCTGCGTCCACGACCTAACGCAAAGCGAAACCATGGTATTCCCAGATCACTATCTCACAGCGCCCTTGGCTCTCATATGAGCCAATGTCCAGCCTTGTCTCAGATCATGACCGCGAGTTCTAGGTCGAAGAGCGAGCAATTGCTTCTCAGTAAACTGAAGGCTCTCCGACGAGCGGAATCATCCAATATTCGCTCCTCTTCCTCTCGCCAATTTCGTCATAACAGTATGCCAGCTCGACAAACCGATTTAGGGGTTCCGAAGCACAAAGCGACGGTGTACAAGCTCGAAGGGAGTCGCGGTGCCAGTGCTCCTGCATGTTCGGAGGTGCCACGATCTTTCGCCAGTGGACCTCTTCCGTCTGTCATTGAGAACGGTGTAGACGAGAAACCGGTGCCTATTCGCTCGAGCCCGGAAGTCGAGCGAAACCAGTCGTATCTTATCCGCACGGATATGAACTATTCTCGTGCCGATGACACCGTCACCGTTCTGATGGAGCTTCCAGGTCTGAAGATGGGGGACGTGAGTTTGCGTCTTGCCACTCACTCTACGGGCGTACGCAATCTTTACGTCGAAGGAGTCTCCAAACGTCCTACCGATATTCACGGTGAAGTCGCGATGCAAGAGAGACTTTATGGACGCATGACTAGAACTTTAATTGTACCTTCTCATGTCAAAGTACGCAATTTGATTCTTCTCGTTTCGTTTATTCATCAGGTCCTCAGGCTAGTGATATTGAGGCGCATATGCAAGATGGTATACTTCGCATGAAGATACCAGGAACTAAATTCGAAGACGTCGAGATCAAGATGGGACCATCGGGTGCATCTTACTAAAGATCACCCAGTCTATCTGATAAACATTACTACGCAATACCCCGCTCCTTCCTTCTTCGATTTCGCGTCCTTTGAGCATTCAGTCCTACTTCGCCTGAAGTCTGGCGCATCATGCGAGACGGATTCACTTCGGCTCTATGTTCCCCTTTTCAGTAGGCTTCATTGTGAGGATTGATGTGATTCCAAGTTTGCCTTAACAAGACATGTCCTAAATTGTATCTGATTTGTGCACTGAGGAGTTGTGTTGTTCGGTACCTCCCCGGTGTGCACGTACTAGGTGCCTTTACGACTGCGATCATCCCCCCTAACTTATCCCTTCATGTTATGCCCTAGACGTATACGCGTACCACTGCCGTCCCTTTTTCATTCGGACTAAGGACATGCTTGTTGTACGTCTCTTGATGCTTTTTGTGTCGGTACATCTATTTATTACTATTTTCTGTCATATTCGCTCTACATTGTGTCTCTATCTATGTATACCCCATGTCATCATACCCATTGGAGTCACTATTTGAAATGGATTCGTCCATCCCACCCTAGCTGACTATCGGCTAGTTAAGCGCTAGCGCCGGTGTATTCGCTATGCGAGCGGAGTCAAAACTCCCGAGCGCTAGTCACATCTTCGAACCGCATGGCGTTCAACGTTCAACACTGGCGACCGACGGGCATTGATTGACATTTGACTACGTGGCTAGGTACCCGTCGTGTCGCAGCATGTCCCGCCGGAAAGTTTTGACGATGACTGAGGCTTCGAGTCAGCACAGCCACTGAAATTCGTTTCACTGCGGTGAGACTACTAGGTGAGATGTCACACCAGCACTCGAGCATAAAGTATGGTTTTAGTAGAGCACATTGAGGTTGGGCAACTATATCTTCCTTTTGAAGGGGGATGGCTAGTCACAACTCGATAGTCGGCATCCTAACATGCGTTGCAGTCTGGACTGAGCCTGGCTTGACACAAGCCTGGATGATTGCTTTGTCGTGTCTTTCTGAGTCCTCTTCGACTCGACGTCGCAGTAAGTTCTGCCACAGAGAACCGAGGAAGCAAAGCACTTCGTACCACCTGACTCTTATACATTGACTTGTGCTATCCTTTCTCGGAGCTCAGAATTTGGACAATCGGTGGTACGGACTCATGATCGGTTCCGCAGAGCTGCATGCACATGCGCATGCACATTCCGCCATCCGGCGTATGCGTGCCTGTCTATGCCATTTCTGTCTTTCGAGTCACTTTTTTCCTCAGGAGGTGACGTGTACACCTTACAATGCACCGATCATCAACCGCAATGGGAACAATAAGGGGTATTCTCCTCATGGTTGTCTCCCCCCCACTTCCGGACTTGAGGCCCGAAGTCGCCTATCGTGGTCTCTTCAGACTGACACCCGGACCTGGACTTTTCCTAAAAACATCAGCTTTCTCGCGTGGCGTCATACCGCTCTGTCAAAGACGATCTCCTGACGGTTCGTCCGGAGCACTTACTGCTTAAATCGTCTCTCATTCCCCTTTCCTTCAGAAATGAATGGGCCGAAGGCAGTGATTCGAATGCCCTCCTGCATTGTCACGACGAGTTATCACTACTGACGTGCACCACGACCGCCACGAATTCCCACCCCTAGTAATTGACTCATGAACTCATAACTTCAAATTTCAAACAGGCTGCCCCTAACTGAAAGGCTGAGTTAGCCATTCTGGTGACAGCGGGCCCGTGTTCCATCCTGCTGTCAGAATCTGCATGGTCTCAGTTTGTGCACACCTCCGCATGAAAATGACTTCACTTCTGATATTCATTTATCTTCTCGATCATACCTCAACGTCCGGATCTTACATCTGGAATAAGGGAAGCCAGTACCTCCAGGACAGTTATTCAAAGATAGGGAATGTAGCTCTTTGTTGATTTCTACATTTTTGGACTGCCAGTGTTGAGTGTGCAGTTTTCCGGCTGGGAGTCGTACGACGGGATTGGTATCTCAAAATTACACGACGACAGGGCTCAAAATCTGCCACTGTGATCTACTGGGCCTCAGTGTATTGGATCGAAGCTACAGACAACAGTGAACCACGGATCGGCAAGTCGGCGCAGGAGGATATTTGGTCGGAGCCGATATCTCCAGCTCGCCGACTCGGCGCCGAGCGCTAGGCGTCGAATTCTATTTTTATCTTGCACCTTCGGCAACCACTTGGATGAACAGAATGACCAAGGCTTGTCTGCGGTCGCCGTGAGCCAACTCAACGAAGATCAAGGACTCGTTTTTTGAGGTCGGGTCTGTACGATCAAGCAATTTTATCCCTCCCTGTCTTCATCTTTCATTCATAGTATTCTTGAAGGTCATCCATCATGGATAATCCATGGTCGACTCACTATCTCGTCTTCGGTATGAATGGCCGATTATCGATTTCTCGCGAGTATCGTCAATGCGCGTCATACAATTTACAATGACACATTTACCGATCATGATCGGCCAGGGGTAAACCGCGAGGGCTCAACTGTTTAGTTGTTGCAACCTCGAGTTCGATTTATGGGTTGACCCTTACGTTCCGTTCTATTTATTAGCCAGGGTCATCAAACCAAGAGTCTCATTACCAGGGTACACTTGATCTCGTGACATCTCTCATAGTGGACTAGAGGCACCGAGATGACAATGAGTACCGACGTGTGCGGTTTGACCAATTTTGACCCCTGCTCAGATAATAAGCTACTCAAATCAATGCTGGTGTTGCGTGATAAAAACCAACAGCAATGGACTTTTTGCCGTCCCCGTGACTCACTTCACTCGGCCAACTATGAAACCTTCGACGCATGTTCTTCTTGGTGTCTCGCATTTCTGGATCATCACGACCGCCGCCTTGTGAGTTTTCTGGGTTGGAAAGCTGCTGCCCCGATCCAAGCTTGGACGCCATGCCGATCTAAGTCTATCATTCAGCACCCCTCCATGTCCTGCTGGATTCTTTCAAATGAGTAGATCTGTTTCCTCGCTTGCGCCTTGTGCAACAAGGCTCATGATTTTAAAGCTCCATTGCCGACCTGTCGTCCAGCTAGTCCAGGTAGCGTGGTCGAGACATCATCGAGTTTGTTTCAATAACCGTCCTGCTAGGTTTCTTTGTTCCAGGCAGCGGTGAAACATCTCAAACTCCGTGTCCTGCAGGCAGTTTGTGCGTCTATTTCCACTCATCGTGAACTCATGTTTTGCTGATCGGGTCTGCGCTGTCCTCTCAGCTCTACAATGTGTGTCTCACTTCGTTCTGATGGATAAGCTTTGAGCGTTTTTGTATAGCTCAGGGGCATCTTCCTGCTGTCTCTGCTGCGTTGGATTTTATGCTCCCGCGATAGGTTTGAACGCTTTACATATTCCTCACACTCAATTCATTCACACTTAAACAAAACACTTCCAGCACAACCTGTCTGTTTGAAATGTGGTCCGGGTGAAACGACTTTGGATACAGGCTCTCAATCTCTGAGTGATTGCATCTCGGGCAACGTCCCGCCAGCAGCCAGCAGTTGCACAGAGACTCCCAGCGGAATCTGCCGTAGGCTTTCCATCCCTCAGTGTTCTCGAGATCTAACAACTTCACCAGCGTGAAAATTACTAATTTCAGATGTGATATGGGGATTTCAACTGAGTTGTAAGTCGGCCGGGTGGTCATATATGCGCAAAAGTTTCGATATGGTCCAGCAGTGTAGTTCGGAGATAGTTTTCGAAGAATTTCGCTCTGTCTAGGATTGATATCAATGGAAAAAATCCATTGTCTGTGATTGACAAGGCGATTTGAGGGATATCAGGTACGAGGATGTCCCGGAGAAAATATAACGTTCAAATATACGAGTTGCATCAGTACACTCGCTTCCCCAATCGCTTTCATGCAAGTTGTCGCAGACTCTGGCATGGCATGATGCGTGTTCCAACGCTCTCGCACGGGGCCATGCGTATTCCGAACTTCAACCACCACCATAATGCCAGATTGAGGCGCTGTCCATAAAAATGACAGCGCATGTCGATGAAGCTCGTGTAGTACTTTGTTTATTGCAGTGGTTATCGGGAAGACCGGAACCGGGTGCGGGAGGAGTCGGCGGTCGATCGCACGTGAAAAGTGGAACAAACAAATAGGCAAACAATCCAGAGCCAATCACGTTCATCCGGTTCAGAGAACCCCGCGGAGGTACTGTACTGTAGCAGCAGCTTTGATTTCACGTTTTGTAGTTCTACAGGGAATGCTTTGAATGGAATGATCAAATGAGAATGAGAGCGATCGTCGAGACTGCAGTAGCACCAAGGACTGCATATCCGGAGGAGTAGGCTCCCTTGAGTGTCAAGACTGAAACAGCATCGTCATTAGAGGTAGGGAGAGCGAGGATATAGGAGACTCACATTTGCCTGAGTCCCATGCCAGATGTCTCAATCCGTTGAACGAGTGGAACGTGAATGGGGCGGCGAGGAGGGCTTTGCCTGTCAATTTGACCCAGCCGGGAAGATCGTGGACGAGAGAAATCACAGCGGCGCTGTCGAAGGGTAATCCGAAAGCAGGGCTGATGAGATACGCCAATGAGAATCCATAGAGCACTTCAAATACAATAATGAGTGTTGAAACGAGGACTGGTTGAGGGATGACTTACAAACGCTGAGTGCAGAACCTGTGATTCGATTGGCGATACTTCCAATCCAGGTGAGTTGGGGCTGGTAGATGGTGAAGTGAGGGCTCGATGGACGTTTGAGTCTCTGGGCATTCAAGATGTCCCGAGATGCACTTTCAGTTACGCTTTCCGTTTGTATGAGTCTGTGGAGGCTAGTGAATACTGAGATCTGAGCTAAGGTAGCTGGACCGACCGTCGGGGTGCGAGTGTTCGTACAAGGACACGTCCAGTGACAGACGCTGCAGACGATGATCAGACAGGTGTTATATGCACATTCCACGGGAGACCCACCATTACGGGAAGCGAGGATGTTCCTTCTGAGGGTTGAACCCAGCCCGACTGCACGATAGCTCATGGCAAGGACAAATGCTGACGTAAGCTCGATGCTCCCGCCTGAACGTCGCTTTCAACGTTCATGATCAAGCTTGAAGGTTTATCTGCATATTGAGACTAGCTACCTGCAGCTTTCCCCAGTTTTTCAGATCATAATATCTTACTTATGGCACTCAGGAAATTCCATGGGACACGGTACTGGGCAGCTTTCGAAGCGACGCATCCGTGGGCCACTGGCAGCACGCATCAGGTAGACTGATACTGATGCTGGATATAATACCTAGACCATTCTATGAAATTTGTTCCTCCTCTAGTCGAGAATTGCTCCCTACACACGCGCTGTCTACCGTTGGATGTCATTTTACGACCTTTTCTTCGGAACGGACTGTACCACCAATTCGGCGCATCCTTTTGAACTTTCAGCATTGGACATCACTCACTGAGGAGACTATAGTACCGACTGATCACATAATTTATAGGAAGCCTCCGTCTCGTTAATTATGTGGCGGCTAGACTCAACTCTCACAACCCACTCGTTGACAGGAGTTTGTTACACCCACTTTTAGGGTCTCCCGATCTTAGTATGATCCAGGAGTGAGCCTATCCCATTAAACCAAGGGCTATACTCTCCGTAAGCATAGATTCAGCCCTTCATTTATTCTCAGAAAAATGATTATTGAACAGCCAGCGCGCCTTCGACTGGGATGTCACCCTTCGTCACCTTTCTCGAGTCAAGGGGTGCACAGTACCGCGACAAATACGAATCCTCGCCTGTGATTCAATTGTGAGAACGATGCTGCTTCTACAAGACTTTCGCCGGGTGGCTAGGATCTATCTATGCGGCTGTCATCAGTATGCCGTTTTACAAAACCTTCAGCGAATGCATATCAAATTTGGCGATTGCGGAGCTGCCAGCAAACTGACTGCACTATTCTGGCTTAATGGAATCTCCGCGGATGACTACAGGGATTCAAGTATTGTCTTCCACACGTCTGGCGACTCTTCACGTCCTAAATTGACGGCCTTCTCGACGGCTCTCGGTCACGGTACTCAGGGATTAGTGGATGTGACTTTAAATCCCTGACCCTGCGCACTGAATCATAAACAACCTTTTATCCGTTGTTTCTAGAAACTTTTCTGATCTTCATTGACTCTTCGAGGCTTTGCCGCTGGATGCTGTGAGAGGTGCACAGTGGGACTCACCGACTCAATGGAAACCGAGGTATCCTAAAAAATAATAATCTTTGCTTGACTTTCAATCGGCATGAAGAGGTTGGCGAGACTTAGTTGGTTGTTCCGAATGATTCAAAAACTTCGATTGGCTCTCCTGACGCGAACCTGGCGCTGGGCGGCCAGTGGTCGGTCTCGGATTGGTTTACGGGTATCGAGACGCCGAACAGCGGCGTTAGTAAGTCTATCGCCGTCTGTGGCCGGGATACTTCCGCCTTGGCGCCCACACACCGACCTGGCAAGGTGTCCGGTCACGAAACGAAACGAAACAGATGAGTCAATGCTCCCAATTCTGGCTTAAATTGTGGAAAGCAAGAACAATGACCTGGAGGGGGTTGCATGCGACGTGGGTCGGATATGCCCTTAAAATTTTTCTCCGATTCAGGAGTTTCGGATCGGGTGTTGATTGGACGAGCCTCGTGTTGAGTTCACGTGTGATTTCCCGACTGAGTTGTGCAAATGAAAGAGAAACTGTTCCCAGGCAATTTTCATAGAGACATTGTCGCGCTCCTGGTTGCGATGAGATGGCGTGAAGAAGAGATTCCGAAATCATTGTAATGTTCCTGGAACGGGTAAACGGCTAAAATTGACTATTTGTACGTATTTGCCTGTTTACGTGTTTGGGTGCTCCGCCGAGCCGGGTCGATTGAAACAGGGCTGCGTCGGAGGCGCGTGAGTTTAGTCGCGTCGCGCTCTTCTCGTCTCTTCACAAGCCGCCACCACACCATTGCCCCCTTCGCCTGGGAACACCCACTAGCTCATCAAGAGCGTTCTGCACGGCGTTCTGCACCCCTGACTGTCGACAGTCTTGCATTGTTCTTGGTTAAATTTTAACAGCTGTCGATGACGACAAGCCCATCCAGCGCCACTACCAACTCATCCATCAATATGCCCATTGCTATTGCACCTTACGCACAAACCGGGGAGGAGGATAGGAGTGATGCTATCAATAGATTGAATGCGAGGATGGAGGCTTCCAAGGTTAGTGTCTTCGTCTTGTTCGCCTCCACCTGCCAGGCACGTCCAGGTTGCAGACGCGTTGAAGCCAGCCCTGTGAGCTGCGGAACATGTCTTGCATGTTCAAAGCCAACGTTATGTGCCTATATGCGTCTGACAATGAAGGATATCTTGTCTGGGCCATTTCTTGTCATGATTCCCTTCCAATATGCCATTGACTGACCGTCATCTCTTCGTGCAGTTGAGTCATGCGCTACGCGCACGTCTCGGTTTCGCCACATTCAAAGCCGCCCACAATGCTATAAACGTCCCTATGGACGAGCTCGAAGCCAAGATCACACCTCCCTCCAACACACCGAATGCCGCGAATGCGAAGCGCCTGGCTTCCGAAATCGAACGCGGCGCGACTCCTACCCCTAGACCTTCGGATGATCCATCGCATTCACTTTATGCGTCTATACTATCTCCTCCCAACAAACGCTCAAAGCCCTCGCCTATCCGAACCAAAGCTCAGTCATTTTCGTCCGCATTTCCGCCTCCACCTCCGCCAATACCTTCCCCTCGTTCGCGGACTCACCGAAAGGGTAGATCAATGAAGGACAGGAACGAGATCCTGCATGACGTTCCCACGGCGCGAGATGACATCAAAGCCGCAGCGACCTTGACGAACCTTATGTTCTCTTCGCGATCGAATCCCTCTGATGGCGAAAGATCGTTATCGAGGACCTCGAGCAACGCGTCAACGTCGGGGAACGTGCTCTCTGCCGATCATTCCATACCGACGCACAGAACAGCGACTCCGGCTACTCCCAAAACTCCCCGAGAACGAAAAGACGACGTGGCTGACCAGGAAGCTGCAGAATTGATGATGTTCCTGGCCACTTCTCCTTCGCCTGCCCGTCGGAAACCTACCGATCATCGTCCAGCCGTCATTGGCACTGGAAAGGTTTTATTCCCCAGCGCGACGTTACCCTCCGAAAGACCGAACGGCGCTGGCCATCTCCAAAACAACGAAATGGACACGGATGATAGAACCGAGATATCTTTCTCTCAACCGCAATCGCAGTCGTCAACTATGACGCTCGTGAATGGCTCACAGATATCATCTGTGCCATTTCCATTTCCGGACGAGCGGCATAAAACGCCTCCTGCCGGCCGTTCAGGTTCACTTTCTCGATCGCCAAGATCGCCACCACCCGCGAGTCCTATGCATCAGTCGCCACTGACGCCACGAGCGACTCCGAGCCGCGGTGGTAATGGATTCCGATTAAGCGAGTACCTGAACGTGTCGCCTTCGCCTGCCGTTATACCTCAGTGGAACGGAGGAAAACGGGCTGAAGCGAGAGGAAGAAGATTATTCGAGGATCTTAGTGCTGATTCTGATAGAATGGATACAGATAGTATTCGGAGGGCGTCTAGCAATGAACGATCGACGAGGACTGCAAACGCTAATTCGATGCCTCCGCCGTCTGGTCTTGCCGCTGGTATAAATCTGCCCAGTTAATTCACCCACCCGACGTCTGGACGCTCAGCGCCCAGCAGCGTCCGCCATTGCCTTCCTCAGGCTTCTCTATCTATTGTGATAATCACCGCGTCAATTTTTTATCTAATCTATTTCAGGCTCTCGTCGCGAGACTTGCGGACTTTTGTTGTGTTTCTTCAATGGCTTCTCTCGCGATTGCGGCCTTGTCTTTTGTACGTTGTAAGAAATGCTTTGTTGTGCTTGTGCTATCACTACAATCTCTCTCTTCCTCCTTCGTCTTCACTTGTCCTTTACTATCTACCCCATCCCCTTCCCATGCATGCCACGTCTGTTGCGACTCGCAACGTTGATCGCTCTCTGAAGCGTTTGGAAGAGAAAGAAATCTTGTATATACGGATTTATTGCTATTGCTCAAGTATAAGATTATACCTCATCCTTTCCTTGTCCTCTCCTTCCAACTTCTAATGCTAAACGGAAAGGCGGCATAGCAACCCACTGAAAAGCAGAAGTGGGACTTCCCAAACAAGCAAGAATGACGGAAGCAAGATCTAGACAATGAATGATGCACGTGTTCTTAGCGCCCACAATGATATGTTGAAATTTCCCAAGCGAGCAGTAACTCTATCCAGTGTCTCCACCACACTTACGACATCCTGACGACCTCTGCGACGAGCACAAACCTACTATTCCTGACTTTCCTGACCGACACATCCCTTGCTAACTGAAAGAGATGCCAATCAACCCCATCCCTCCAGCCTTTTTACTGACATTTGCTGCGTTTGTCCTGCTGTGAGTCCCTCGAGCTTTCGTCCTCGTGTCATGTACGAATCAGAGCTAACGAAATATTTTTGGAATTGATTATGTGCCATAGGATCCTGTGTACATTCTCTGTACCGCTCGTCTCGACGTTCTACTTCCTGCATGCCGATATTGCGGGCGGCGTGAAGTTTGGTGGATGGGGATGGTGTCTAGATAATCAAGGTCCATGTTCGGGTTCTGCGCAGTAAGTTTTGTCCTTTCTTTTTTGGTAGTCTGGTATATTGATCTCATCGTTCGATTATGAAGCGTTGGATATTCTTGGGATCCTGATATCATCGTATGGCTCACAAAAGTGATGATATTCTACCCTATAGGTATGTACATTCCTGAATGAAACTTCCAATTACTGATGGTTCTTGGGGAATGCAGCTACTGCCTTCACGTTTCTGGCTGCGGCATCTCTACTGCCTTTGTTATGCACCGGAAGACCAAAAATGTTCCCTTCGCCCATCTATTCAATCCTCGCCCTCATCTCGTTCATCACAACATTCGTGGCTTATATATTCACAATCGCGTTATTTGTGACTGCTCAACATCGCTTTAAGCGCGATGGCTTCCACGCAACCTATGGACCTTTGGTGAGCTTTTCAGACATCATTAGTGAATTTTACTCAGCTGAGCATTGATTTCTCATAGTTCTGGATGGCTCTTGTTGCTACGATCATTCTCTTCCTCATGACTCTGAATTCCGGATGCGGTTCGGTTTTCAGAGGACGATTCGGCCGTGCTTCGCCGTATATCGCGTACAACGTCTAAGCTGTATACCTCCCAAAAACAGCATAGCTGGCGTGGTGTCATGTCAGGGCATTCGTAGGGTTCAGGCCATCGATATAATTGCACTTCTTAGCTCTGTCCGAGCTTACCGGCCCAACCCTCCTAAGTTCCCGTTCTCGCCCAATTTCTGTATCATATTTCTCTGTATGAGCTCTGGAGCCCTCTTCTTTACATGTAACTATCTCTGACGTGTAGAATATTCAACAACTGGAGTAACTTAGTATGAACGAATATTACGATCTTCGGCCGGCCTCTAATCTTATCAGCTCTCCGGTAATCCGAGTCCGAACCGACGAAGGAGAAATCTGTTCGCACGACATACGCCATCTTTTGCCATACAGCAATAATATTCTACGGTAACTCATCTTGGTCGCCATCTACTTAGTATCTATTATCGATCCCCGGGTTGTCCAATACCCCCTGGCAGCCCAGAATATTGGGAAGGTTCCTCAGCAAGGACTATGGTGTCGGTGGCCCAGGTCCGCTCGCTCGCCTGCCGAGCACATCAGCCGACACTGTCTTTCTGCTTCCCTAACGTACGAGCAAGCAGCAGAGCGTTCTCCACATACCATATAGGACAGACGTCGACATTTGCGCCCCAGCGGAGACCTTCGTTGTATCCCCGGGACACGACACAGTTACGACCTTTTGCCAGGCCCAAAACCAGCACGACTGCGAAACCTCCATCGAGTCAAACGACCACGCCGGCTTCACCACCAACTGTCGATGTGACTCCTAAAGTAGACCTGGGCTCGGATGCTAAGCACTTGACTAGAGCGGAGCAGAGGGCAAAAGACTGGGCGATTCTGAAGCGTTTGACGGTCAATATATGGCCTCCGAACGATTGGGGTGTCAAAGCAAGGGTATTGGGAGGTCTGGGATTGCTACTTGCTGCGAAGGTAAGAAAGTTATGCACATGTATGCATCGTCCTCTGATCGTCTCCGCAAAAGATATGCAATGTCCAAGTCCCGCTCATCTTCAAAAACGTGATTGACGCTCTGAACATTGAAATGACCTCTGAGTCAACGGTGTGGATTTTGGCGGGATCACTCATCTTAGCTTGTAAGTGCTCATATAATATGAACCTCCACTATTCACAACTATATTGCATAAGCTAGACGGAACTGCTCGGATCGGTGCCACCCTGTTCTCTGAGCTTTTGAATGCAGTATTTGCCAATGTCGGTCAGAGAGCGATCAGGAAGGTCGCAAGAGAGACTTTCGGACATCTTCTGAATCTCGACTTGAAATTCCATCTCTCGAGACAAACTGGTGGGCTCACAAGAGCGATTGATCGAGGGACGAAGTAAGCTTTTACCTGTCGAAGCTTCATTTCATTCATTCCGCACTAGGGGCATCACATTCCTCTTGTCAGCCATCATCTTTCGAATAGTACCTACAGCGCTGGAGATATCCATGGTGTGCGGTATTCTGGTACTTTCAAATACTCTCCGATACCGTTACCTCGCTAATTAGGAATGGTAGAGCTATAAGTTTGGCTGGGAATTCGCCGTTCTGACTTCAGTGACTATGGCTGCGTATACCTGGTTTACTGTCAAAACGACTGCATGGAGGTATATCGGCGTTAGCTTTCATTCCGTTCGCTAGCATGTTTAACGTGTACCCCAGAACCCAGTTTCGACGAGAAGCAAATGTGGCAGATAACAAAGCTGCAACAACAGCCGTCGATTCATTGATCAACTATGAAGCAGTCAAGGTAAATTTGATTGTCCAGTCCTTGGTGCCCGTCCTACAATTTTTATCTTAGCACTTCAACAACGAGGCGTACGAGATTGCGCAGTACGACAAGCATCTCAAGTCATACGAAAAGTCTTCACTAAAAATTGCAACCTCGCTGGCTTTCTTAAACTCTGGCCAAAACATCATTTATTCGACTTCGTTGACGCTCATGATGTTCCTCGCGGCTCAGGGAGTAGTCAACGGTACTTGCTCGTCTCTCAATGATGCAAACGTCCATACTGATCGCGATCTCTGAATGTTAGGTACGATGACCGTCGGCGATCTCGTCATGGCAAACCAACTGGTTTTCCAGTTATCCCTTCCTCTCAACTTTTTGGGCTCGATCTACAGAGAAATGCGCCAAAGCTTACTCGACATGGAGGTGCTCTTCAACCTACAAACGCAGAATCAGCCACCTGCCGTAAGCATCCTGTCCGCTCCCCAATTCCGGCGCCTCATATATGCCAAATTTTCGTTGTTAGGACAAGCCAGGCGCCAAAGCTCTTGAGCTGAGAGGCGGGTCGATCCGGTTCGAGAACGTCAATTTCGCGTACAACCCCAATCGACCTATCTTCAAAAACCTGTCCTTCACTATACCTGCAGGCAAGAAGGTGGCAATCGTTGGACCTTCAGGATGCGGCAAATCGACAGTCTTCCGTCTCCTATATCGCTTCTACGATCCTTCGTCTGGCCACATCCTGATCGACGACCAAGATACTCAGGATGTTCAAATGGACAGCTTGAGGAAGAATATTGGCGTGGTTCCTCAGGATACGCCACTTTTCCACAACGACATCTTGCACAATATCCGGTATGGACGGCTCAGTGCTAGTGATGAAGAAGTAGTGGAAGCAGCGAAGAAGGCCAATGTGCATGACACCATTATGAGGCTACCCGACAAATATCAGACAACGGTTGGCGAGAGGGGCTTGATGATATCAGGTGGCGAGAAGCAGAGGTTGGCTGTAGCCCGCGTGTTATTGAAGGACCCTCCAATCCTTTTCTTTGATGAAGCAGTAAGTACCTGGAATATGTATGCTTGCCGACCTGCTAACACGTCTTTATTGTAGACTTCGGCTTTGGATAGCGTCACCGAAAATGAACTCATGAGGAACGTGAACGAAACGCTTTTGAACAGACAACGCACAAGTATCTTTATTGCCCATCGGTATGTCTAATGATCACTTGCTATTCCAGTGCCTCACATTTTTTGTCAATTCAGATTACGCACAGTAGTTGAAGCTGGTAAGAAGTGCTCGTCTATCGGCGTTGTCGGTCCTCTGACTATTCTCATTGTAGACCTTATCATCGTTCTTCGCGATGGCGAAGTTGTGGAACAAGGCACTCATGAATCGCTGCTGCGGGCAGGAGGGCTTTATCATGACATGTGGCTTGAACAAGCATCCGATCCTTTCGGGGAAGATGTGCTTGAAGAGCAGATGAAGGACAACTAAACCGTCTTAGACGCTCACGTTCAATATTTATGTTCACGAAACCTCCTCTTCGCCATGCTGTATTAAAGGAACCTTTACCACTCAATAATTGACTAATCATGCACAGAGGTTCATGCTATTCGTTGCTTCAGCCATTGCAATAGACCCTTGGTACCTAGACATTCGCTTATAGCTTTGGCCATAAGATGAGTAATTGATACATACCTTCACGTTCCCAAACTCTTCGTCCTGGCACTCGGAATCTAGCAGAACGATGAACAAGACGCGGTGAATATGCAAGGGCGGCGCTTACAAGTTTCCTTCCACAAGTAAAACATCCAAGGGCAAGAGTCCGAGAGTCGGTGGTAATTTTGCGATTTCATTTTCTCTCAAATCGAGCTCTTCAAGCCTCCAGCCATCTACCTTCTTCTCGTCCTTCCATCCTTCGGCCACCGCCTCCAAAGCCTCGATATCGGCAAGGCGGTTGCCTTGCAGTCGGAAGACCTTGAGACCTTTTCGGCGCTTGTCCCAATCTGGAATGATGAGGGCATCTGCACCATTGAGTGTAGTCAAGAGATTGTAAGAGAGATTCAACGTTGACAGCGACGGGAAAAGCCTTGCGATGATCTGAAGGAGAGGCTCCGAACGAGTTCCTGAAAGGCCGTCTTGAGATATGACGACGGAGTCGTTGAGGGCACATCCATCCATGTTCAATTCGTCGAGAGCGGGAAGAACGTTTTCAGTGGATTCAGGAAGCATGAAAGAGGGATCTACCCGTCGATTCGAGAGTGTTAAGACTCGCAAGGTCCTGGCAAAGCTTTGCTGCGAGATTAATGATAGGGGTAGTGTGGGATTCGGCACCAAAAGATCTTCCTTGGATCCCGAAGGTTCGAGATTTGCAACAAGAGAGAACGCTCGAGCGTGAGCTTTCGGCCGGGGATTTGAAGATGGTAATTGCAATGTTAGAGTAGACTGGGTATAATGCGCTGACAAAGAAGGTACGCGATTTGGAGAGGGCGAACGACTGGAGGCGGTCGTGGGTTTGGGCGAGAGCTCGGGTTCGGAGGGCACAGAGTGAACATGTGCTTGCGCAGCTTCCTCTTTGTTCTGTTGAGCAGCAATTGCACGAGCTCTCCGGCGACCACCCTCTGTCAACAGGCCTTGCTCTGCCTCCAATTCCCAACTTTCCTTCAGGGCAGGAGGTGGAGCGGGAATCGTAACGGTCGTCTCCTTATTTGAAGAAGCCAAGTTCCGTACCGATTGTTTACGACTGATGCGCCGCTCGATATCGATTTCCCACTGCTCTTTTTTAACCTGCTGATGGAGAATGACCTGGATGTCACCAGGTTTACGCTCTTCGTTGACATCGCAGGAGTAGGCAAGATCAGACAAGAACGGTTTGATCTGCTCAGGCGTTATACCTGAGTCCATCATGTCTAGGAGCTCCAGGCGAGGGAACGGCTTCTGGGAGTCTAAGGTGACAACCGGGGATGCAAACGTTTGAAGGTCGAATCCGCACGACTGAAGCAGCATTGTACGTAACTCATGAAGCTGCGCCAATCGTTGGAACAACTCCCGTGCGTTGCCCAATTGATTGCCTGACAGGTCGACCTTCGTTAACGCCTTGGGGAAAGGGGCATCTTTCATCGACTCGCCAGTCAGCAGATTATGCGCGGCATCGAGAATCGCGAGCTGAGGGAAGGGCACGGTGGCACGGGGAACGACTTGCGTGAAGAAAGAGTCCTGATGTGAGCGGGGGGTCGATGTAACCTCAAGATCAAAGCTAATCGAGGGCAGCCGGTTATGGGAGACGCTGAGAGCAGCAAGCATGGGAAGGCTGGCAAGATTTCGTGGAAGCGAAGTGAGGAGATTCTGTGACAGATCCAGATTTGTCAAATAAACCAAATCTGTGATGCAGTCTGGCAGCGAAGTCAATTTGTTGTTGTGCAACTGGTCATATTTTCAAGCGCATATATGATACAAAACCGAGTAGACTCACGTCCAGCAATTTGAGACTCCCGAACAGCGCGATCTCAGGTTGAATTTCAAGAATCGAATTATCGCGCGCTTTGAGAACGGATAAGTCTTGTGCTTGCCAAGAAGAAATGGTCTTCCCCGACCCCGACCTGGCGGTGTGCTCTTCGGGGGGCGCATTCTTCAACGGTTCTGGAACGATGCCCAGATGCGATTCAAAGAGATATTGGGGTATGGAGTGTAGTAATCTGGAAGAAATATTTAGGCTCCCTAACGTAGTCAGTCGAAACTCGAGCGTTCGGGCTCGGGACTCACCTGTGAGTCTAGCACGGTCAATAGTCTCCACTACATTCCATCTCTTCAGGTCCATTCCGTCATCTTGTTCCGCGGGCTTGTCTGGAGATCCTCTGCCACCATTCCACACCGCATCCTCTGCGTCCCCTGCTGCACGGCTCGCCTGAGCTTTCTTGGCCTCGGCGCGTTTTCTCGCGATTGCGTCGCGTACGCTTAAGTGAGATGAAGAGTGTGTATCTTCCGTTATCTCTGTATCCGTTTTTTCTGAAAGATTGGCCCTCGAGCGAACATTTCTGATCGTGGACGGTGTGGCACGAGGGCTGTTGCCAAATGGATTCGGCTTCCTCGTTGGCGTACTAGCCGCCACGGTACGGCCCAACGAAGAAGGATTTCGGTTGGATAAAGTTCCTGTTGTAGGTTTCCTGGGACTAGCTGGCCTCGGTATATGAGACATAGAAACTGTTCGACGCCTGCTATAGTAGTCGACGAAGGAAAGGAAGTTGCCGATCCCAATACCCTTCGCCGCCAAACTTTTCGCTTCCGACCCCGTTGAAGGTCAACTTGAACTTGGACGCTTGGGCTAGGCCTGGGCTTTTACGCCTAGGTTTTTACGCGACAAAACATTAACAGATTACAGAAGGGTACTATGGTAGGCGCAATCTGCAATTGTTTTCAGCATTCCGCCAACTGTGGCACGGTTTCCTCACTTTATCTCTCGGACTTTCGCGGGATGTATGCAATTCACTCTCAAATAGATGAATATGAATTTATCTGATTTTTAAGGGAATGAGAGGGCACGTGAGACGCGTGCAAGTGAGGGGGTGTCGCGAAAACAGCAATCTGCAATTCTTCGTCACGCGTGACAAAAAGCCAGAAAAATTCACAACGCGGGCGGCACGTCACGCAGCTCGGCTGCCGACCCGCGGGAGCGGAGTTGCAACAAGCCCATTCTGTCACGCTCGCGCCTGGCATTCATGGCTCGAGACACACAGAGGCAAAATGAACAGAGTAATTGCATGATAATTCGAAACAGCTTCATACGATAGTAAATACGAAATCTCAAAAAAAATCCGCACCCTGTGGTGGATGCTAGAGGGGTGTGACGCGCTTCTTCGGAGGGCGAAATTTGGTCGTGCCTCAATGAACGCGTGCCAACTCGTCCACAAGCTCTCAAAGAGTCTCCGGCTTTCTCCCACCATTTGGTGCAACCCTTGTCTCATATAGAAAAAAATCCAGGCCCTTCCGGACAAAAATTGCGGTTGCCAGAGGGCCAATTGCAGATTGGGGCCCGATTGCAGATCGCGCCTACCATAGTAGCTTGTCCCTCAACACTTAGATTGTGGGTAGAACACTGGCATGTGGATACCACTGGCAGGAAACTGAGAAGCTCGACATCGCACTTCATCACAGAAAACAACCAAAAATTACAGATTGAAATGACGCCAACCGGCAGTCCTTCGGGTTGTCCGGCTCCGGCCACTGGCAGCTGGCGTCGACGGAACACGATATGTGCAATATCTGCTGCGCTCTTGAATTCTGTGGCACCCCTTAACAACCCTCACCCTCGCTTTCACAGTCAGAAATGCAGGTGTCCACATCCTATCGAGAGAGGAAAAGAGAAGCAAGATGGTGAATTGAACCCCGCGAGTTTACAACGTTGCAGCGTCAAGCCGGGATCTCAGGAGAGATACACTCCTCCTTGTGACCATGAGTCCAGTGGCGTTTTTGACTGTGGGATTTCACATTAGCTCCGTCTGCTTCATGATCGGCACTAACTGGTGGACAAACCATTGGTCACTGCAATACCTAACACTCTCGCATCTCGAGCACACCTTCAAACCTACACTTGGTCGAAAGCAACCTGCACAGAACCGTGCTTTCGAATCGATCTCGAGCTTGTATGTCGCATCATGAGCCATTTGTTTCAGCCAAAGAACAACATCATCGCTGGAACCCTTTCCAGACAAATCTGAACCCTCGTCGGAAGGACGTGTGCGATAGTGTTCATTCTCGTATGGGCAAGGCAAGGCAAGGCAACAATTGAAGACCATCTACGTGAGGCTTCTTGGCGATATTGCTTTACTTGAGCCATGACTGTTCGAATTTCCGAGTATTCGATTGAGGGTTGCGATAAATCATGATTATTAGATGGAGAATCCAGCGCTTGGTCAATCTAAAGCTTGGTTAGCCGACAATACGAGCCTGGGACACGAGAGATGGACAATACCAAACGCTCGCAGGAGTCAATGGGCATACGAGGCATACGAGGCATACGGCCGCTGATCAGAGTGATAGGCAGCAAGACACCCAAGAGTTGCCCTTCTTGTGAAGCAGGAATATACTGCTCGGAGAGATTTTGCATGAGTTTTCCAGCTTTTATCAGATGACTTTTCCCCAAGCCTCGAAAATATTGCACCCCCAAAGCTTTCTCAGAAGGTTCACAGGTGGAGAAGGACAGATATGCCATGGCAAGTCCGAAGAGATTAACGCTCATCTCGTATTCCATCTGCTTTTTTAGATGGGGAGTGCAGTCTTCACATCGCATCCCTTTGTGCGCCATTTCGACGTACTTCGATCCCGTCAGAGACTTTATACCCACATAATAGAAGTAAGCCTTCTCAGGCCACTGTTTCCGCCCGTATGCTGATAGGACATTGGCCCCTAGTTGTTGCTGTTCCGGAGCCCAACTCCCAGCACGGAGGCGTCCTGTGAGACCTGTCGGATCTGCTGACCATCTCATCATAAAGCCAATCCGTACAACATGCGTTTCATATCGCTTGTTATGAAACATCAGAGCATACGCCATATCATCCATGATCATTGATGTGGGATTCGCAACGCCGAAGATCCTCATGACGGGATATTCCAACCATTCATCGTCGCGCTGGGGTCCATGCAATTCGTATTCCACGAATCGAAGGGCCGCCTCGTATGCGTTGAAAGGCGCCCCATCAGAACGTAACCTGGTAAAAGGGGTAAGATGTCGTAGACAAAAAACCATATGCGGCGTCTTCGGGTCTAATTCGGGAAGAGCGTGAGTAATGGACGGCAAGAGCTCATCCACCGGAGGGTATTCTGCGGTTAGACTTTGTTGCAGTTGGAAGAGTACTTCGGGAGTGAAGCTGCGGGCCTTTTGCGCATACTCTCGATGGATATTAACAAGTCCCGTGAACCCCCTGCATCGCACCAGAGGTGACTGACAAGAGAGGAAAGCTACGAAGAGCAGGACACCGGTGTTAGATGGGAGTCTTAGAATCGCGTTGCTTTTGTAGTACGAGATCCACGTCAATATTTCGGAAACCGAATCCAGCATTTTCCCAGTGACGATGCGTGGTGCGGACTTATCAAGTAAGTCAACCAACGACTTTGCAAGACTCGATAGTTGTAAACTATCCAAAGTCGAAGTTGGTAATGGCTTGCAGTTTAAAAGATGATACGTGTTCAGAGCAAAAAGAAAGACCCGTAGGATAGTCAACAGGGACATGAGGACCTCTGTGTTTTCGATGTAGGAGGGTATCAAGCTAGCGATCTTGGGTGCACCGCTGATGGCATGTTCATGCATGAGAGGAAGTGTAGGAGTACTTCGCACGAGTTGCAGAATAGTCGCAATTGTGAGCTCGCGGAATTGGGGATGTTGCTTGTGTAATTTGAGACAGCCAAGGGCAAAGTTCTGCCAGCCTATAACGTGTCATTCGCAAGTGTTTCGCAGACTAATAGATGTGAGGCACACCTTGTTCTAAGAGTTCGTGAGCTATCAGGACATCCATGTCCCCCAAGAGTTTCCTAACCGTCATTAGCAACCCCCCAAGGACATTGACATTTTTCTTGTTGACATGAGCACACTCCAGAAGCGTTTGAACAACTTCTTTGCCTGTTTTGGTTTTGTGGATGCGCTTGACATCACGGCGGGAAGACAAGCCTAATGTACACACATCATAATGCACCGATTAGTAGAAGGAAATTCGCTTTGCACGGCCCTCACCTATCCCAAGATGACGGCATACAATTTTTTGCATCATGTGCCAGGCGAACGGATTATGGACACTGACAGCGTCACATTCCTTTGCGAGCGCGTTCATGTTATCAGGAACTGAGTCCAATGAAAATGAAGAGCTGAAGTTGAATGGGAGGATGTCAGTAGTAGCTTGCCAGATCACTTGGATTACGAAGGTTGCAGCACTATCGCGTGACACTGTGTACTCTTCTCTAACCCGATTTTGTGCCTGCGAAAGGACAAGGTAATAGTCGAAGGCAGAGGGTGAGAGGTTCCAGACTTCCAGCTGCCTTGGGAATTGTCGGACTGAAATGATTGTCAAACCAGAGGGCAACTTGGGTGTATGAGTGTATGGTCTTCTCGCGCGTTATGTCACTATAGTCTATAGCTGGTCCATGCCGGTGACGCTTCTGGATTTTGAGCTTCGCTAACCTTGACAAGTTGACATGCTTGACAGCCCGCGATTTGGACAATGATCCACCTTCGAACCCTTGATGGCAAATCCATAGCTTAGGGTGGAGCTCTGCCACAGCTGTCACATGTAGAGATATTCCTGTGGCGGGTTGTTCTTGGTCGGTTTCGAGTATAGTGGTTTTCAAGATCATTCGACGTTGCCGAGTTCAACTTTTCATGCTCATTCATTTTGAGCAAGATTTCAATGTTTGAATGTTCGTTCGATATGGGTGCTGAGGCTTGCCTTTCATCATTTCAGTACCATCAAGAAAATAAACGTCCCAAAGACTGGTATACGAGCGTGCATACTGAAAGGTCAAAAATGAACTGCAGTCGCGTTGCCGCGTTGCCGAGATAGCTCTTCGGCAATGTTCGGCCAAGCTCGCGCCAACCGCCCGACTCGCAGTCGAACTGAAGGATCAAAAGGCGAAACGATCTTCAACTGAGACTTTGTGAGAGGATCATTATATCCCCTCATAATTGAAGGGAAACACTCAAATACAATAGGAAACAAGAAGGCATTATAAAGTCATCAGTGGCACAGTTCGGAGTACTAGTACTCAACCAAGCATAGTGGGTGGTGAAACTCTGATCCCACCTGAACGTATTATATAGGGACTTGAGGGGAGATACATTCATTCTTATGACCATTATCCCAATGACGCCGTTGACTATGCGATATCGAGTCAGCCTACCAAGCCGAGCGACACAGACGGTGAAAAACGGACCATATATCATTGCAGTACGTAACACTGTTGCATCCCGAGCAAACCTTCAGACGTACGCCCGACCGGAAACACCCCGCGCATCGACGGATTGTGCAATCAACCTCACTGGTGATTTCATTGGTGAGTCGCGTCAGGAAATCGCGAACATCGTCGCACCTGTGGGGTCGAACCGTCATCGGCGGTCAAAGGATGTATCACAGGAACGGGTTCATCTTCATAGGGGCACGGTAATGTGGTCAGCGACGACCATCGTCGCGACGCCTCTGGGCGGTGTTGCTTCAACAGGAGCATGACTCTCCGAAGTTCAGAATATTCTTTAAATGATCCCGATAAAGAAGGAGACGCGGGCATCGTCGCTTTGTCAATCTGAAAGGTCATTAGATTGGTCAAAGGACTATTGGAACGATTTTTACATACCAGAAAGTCAATGATGTGAGACGGTAATGAAAAATATGTCATAGCCGTAGCGGACAGTAATACCTTGATAAATTGTCCTTCTGGTACGTCAGACGCATATTGCTTCGAAAGTCTTCGAACAACCGTTGCAGCCTCCATCAAATGAGCTTTTCCGAGGCGGCGAAAATGGAGTACTCCCCATGCTTTCTCTGATGATTCGCATGTAGAGAAGGAGAGATACGCCGTCGCGAGACTAAAGAGGTTTATGTTCATCTCGTACTCAATCTGCTGTTTCAGATAAGGAGTGCAATCTGCGCATTGCAAACCTCGATTCGCCAAGACAGTGTATCGCGATCCTGCAAGGGCTCTGATACCCGTATAATAGAAGTAAGCCTTTTCAGGCCACTTCTTGCGTCCATCAGCCGATAAGATGGTGACTAACGGATTACTGGAGACCGAAGTGCCGACGCTGATATGTTCAGTCATTTCCGTCGAATCGGTCGGCCATCTCATAATATAGCCAGTGCGTACCACACGCGCTTCGTATTCTTTGCCTTCGACCATCAAAGCGGTCATCATATCTTCAATGATGAACGCTGTAGGCTCCTCGATCCCAAAGATCCTCATGAAGGGATAGACGTGCCATTCATCGGTGCTCTTAGGTCCGTTCAGCTCGTAGTCGACAAACCGGAGGGCTGCTTCGTACGCGTCGAAGATGCCGTCAGAGCATTCATCTGAGAAAGGATAGGTATGTCGCTCAATGAAAGTCTCGTACGGTGTATTCGGGTCTAACTCGATGTAGGTGGGGCCAATGATTGGTAAGAATTGACTGAGCGATAAATCCTCGGCAACTGTGGTCTGTTGCATTTGACACAGCACTTCGGGATGGAGACTGCGAGCACTTTCACCGTACTCCCGACGCAGATTGAGAAGTCCCGTAAGTCCCCTGCACCGCACCAAAGGCGATTGACAGGAGAGGAAAGCAACGAAAAGCAGGACGCCCGTATGAGAGGGGAGCCTCAGAATAGCATTGCGTTTGTAATACGCGATCCACGTCATTATCTCAGACACGGCGTCAAGTAGGTCACCCGTGAAGACGGGGGAAGTGGACCTGTCGAGCAATTCGACAAGTGTCCTGGCAAGCTCCGGGAGCTGGAGGCTATCCATGGCCGAAGTAGGGATCGGCTTCCCATTCAAACCGCGATATGTGTTGAGACAGAAGAGGAAGAGGCGCAATATCATCAACAAGGACATGAGAACCTCCAACTCGTCGAAGTAGAAAGGTATCAATCGCGTGACCTTAGCTAGCCCCTCGATAGCATGTTCATGCATGTGTGGGTGTGAAGGTGTGTATCGAACGAATTGGAGAATAGTCGAGATTGTGAGGACGCGAAATGGTGGGTGTTGAGGGTGTAGCTTGAGACAGCCGAGTACGAAGCTGTACCAATCGAGATCTATAGTAGTAAAATCAGCGAACGTTACTTGAGACTAAAAGTAATGAATGCGCCTTTTGCAAATATTTCGTTCGCCACAAGGACATCCTCCAAGAGTTTGCGAACCACCATCAATACGCCCCCTAGAACATTGACATTTTTCTTGTTCGTCTTGGCACACTCTAAAAGCACTTTCGCGACTTCCTTTTCCCTCTTATCCTTGAGGATATGCTTGGTATCACGGGGAGAGGAAACAGCTAGCAGAAAAAAGTTAATGGTTTAGCACGATAAGGGTGATAAGCTGCTATAAAGGCCTCACCTATGTCGAGATGCCGACACACGATTTTGAGCATTACATCCCAATTGAATGGATTATCGACGCTGGCCTCGTCACATTCTTTCGCGAGCGCGTTCATCGTTTTCGAAAGGGATAGGGATAGACGCGTATATGTGAAGAGGTTGGTGGTCGTCCTCAGGTCGCGTTACTGCATGTCACCGCGAGGTCGTGACAGCTTGGAGCTGGATAGCATCGACATCCTCGTTGGCTTCTGGGAATGAGCAGCTGCTTTGAAACGTCCTAGAATTTGGCCTAGAAGTCAAGTTCAGCTTCTGGACTCTCTGTATACGTGTAGCATCTCATACCGAAATTATTGTCGTCTGTATGCTCGCGCATAGTCGAAAGACCTTGCAACGACGTCCAGGACGCCATCTCCATTCAAGCCGATGTCGATGTCTCGTCTGCCATTACTCTCGACAATCGTGTATGAATTCTTGGCCGAACGCGAGGTCATTGGGTTTCTGAGCAGTCCGAGGACATTACAGGAGCCCGTGGCGGAAAAGTTGTGTAAAACACAGTCCAGTAAGGTTTTACACACTACCAAGGATGTAGTACATCGAGTCGGAGTTTGCGCGCGTTTGTCCGGCGCAATCAGCAGTAAGCGCCCGCTTGCCTAACAAAACATTGTCGGCATAAGACTTCGTGTTCTTAACTTTGTAAACAATTATCATTTGAAAATATACTCGAGGTTCAAAATACCAAAAACATCATTAGTAAACGTAACAAAAAGAACATCAAGAAAGGCATCAAGGAATCGCTAGTACTCGAGTACGCTCACGACCAAAAAATCGTCACAGTAACGTAAAAAATCTACCGTAACACCATAACACCGTAAAGGGCAAACCACTAGATCACCACTATATCGACAAGAATCGAACGTAAAGCACGTAAGAGGAAGAGGGAAGAGGGAGAAGGCATAAGAGTAATTATTAGTATTCGTCAAAAGAGAATTACACAACCATCTTCTTCTCGTCCATCTTCTCATCCGCACTACTCGTCTCAATCGAGCTAGTCTCAAAGAGACCCATCTGGGAGGTATCATACCCATTATCCTCAAGATATTGACGGAACTAAACACCCCCCACAATCAGCCATCCCATCCTATCAAACAAACAAAAAAAGAAAAAACGTACAGCAACATCCTCAGCCTCCATCCCATCATGCGAAAGAGGCACAATAAAGAAGAAAGTGATCAACGCAGAGAAAACAGCGAGTCCTGAGCCGACCCAGAATGGTCCGGTGTTTCCGAGTGTTGAGTTGGGGTTTCCTTTTTGGAAAGCGGCGATCATGGGAGGGAACGCCCATGTTCCGACGAAGGCACCGACTTTACCGACGGCGGCGGCGATTCCGTAGAATTGACCACGGACGGCGGTAGGGGCGGATTTGGATGCGAGGAGACCGAGACAGTTGCCGGGACCTTGATATGCGAATTATATAGCATAGACAGAAGAAATCGATCGTTGAAGAGAATCGAGAAGGATACAAGGAGAGAGTCAGAAACAATCGACACAGCCGAAAAAAAATCACTGACCGAATTCTCCGAAGCTCAAGAAAATACCGTAAACGACGGCGAAGGCAGCAATGTGGTCGATCAACTTGGTGTAGAGACCACTCATGATGAAGCCAATGATAGCCTGGAGCAAAAGGCCGGTGATCTGGGTGTATTTCGGGCCGAGGTAGTCAACGCAGAAAGCGCCGATGATGGTACCTGAAAGTCAGGGCATACGCCAAGATTTAGTTGCCGGAATCTAGACAAAGATCTATGGATTTACCGGGCATGTAGAACAAGCTGCGTAGGGATGTCAGACAGGTTTAATTGAACGCGAAGAGAGGGACGTACTTGATCACGACGTTCCATCCGAAAATGACGGCAAGAGAAGTGGTGTCGCCCTCGATAACGTCCAAGACTGATGAAGAGTAGATACCGAACTATGTCATTTGCATTAGATTATTTTCGAGGTTTATCCGGATAGGAAAACTTTGCTCACGGGATAGCTAAAATCATGATATGACGTCAGAAAATTAAATTTGTCATCGAGAAAAAAAAGTTACTAACGTGATGAAATCGTAGATAAACCAGGTGATACAGATAGCGGCCAGACGCAACCAATATCGCTTGAAGATGAGCATGTAAGGCACTTTGGCGCGCTTCATGGAGTCTCGCTTGTAGCGAGAAGGTTCTTCCATTTTCAGACGCCACAGGAACACGGCGCCGGCAGGGATCACACCAAGACTGCGTACCATAAGGATCGTGGAGCAGAAATATTAATGGAAGGGACTGTACCCGAGTGACAACCGCCAGATGACGTTCAGGTGATTCTCGCCAAAGCTGCAAGCGTGGATCAGTGATGATTGGGCTATATGCGAGCGCATATACTCACATCCAGAAGAGAACGAGAGGGACGAAGGCGGAGACGACGAAACCGAAATCAATCATAGAGTCTGGACTTGGATTAGAGAGAGGATTGTATAGGATGAAAATAGGCGCACTGGTGGCAAGACAGAACCATCTGTGTTGGGAGTTGGCAGCAATGCCTTTTTCTTCAGACTGTTCTGAAGCAGCGACGGAACCGCAGGGGTATTCTGCACCGACACCAATACCGAGAAGGAAACGGAAAGCAGCCAAGGCAGCGAGGAGACCGTCGAGGGAGTTGTGAGCGCCTTTTGATGCGGCTGATAAGGCGGAAAAGAGGAAGACGATGCCAGTGGCAGTCATCATGCCGAATTTACGACCCATCTTGTCACTCAGGTAACCTGCAGCAAGATTTTAGTGCGAGAAGAAGTGAGAAGAAGCGAAGAGACGCACCGAAGGTGAGCATGCCCACGATCGTTCCTGCAAAGGCCAGGGAGGCGAGAGTGGTGGAAAAGTTGTGCGGGAGGGCCTTGCCATCGGTGAACTGGCGTTTGAGGAGGGTACCGACTGATCCAATGATACCGTTGGCGTAACCTGAGGAGAGGGGGCGGGGTGGTTAGTGGTCGTGTGGGAGCGAAGAGAAGCAATCTGACCATCGGAAAAGAGCGCTGTCCCACAACTGGGGATAGGGGTCAGCGAGGGCGACGACAGGGACGACGACGAGCACGTACGCAAAGATGAGGGAGACTTGTGAGAGACCGACGCGAGGCTTTGACTCTGACATTGTAGGAGGGAGAGCAGAGGAAGCAGGTGCGATAACAAAATTTCATTGTCGAAGCGATCTTAAGGGAATCTGGGAGCCGAGTCCGGCGAGATTAGATGGCCGGAAGTAACGAACGTGCGTTACACTCGATTTCTATTACAAGCTACACTCCGTACACTTTCAGATCTCAGTGTTCCATCGGCTCTGCCCCTCTCTTAACCGCCGAGTTCTTCTCCAGCTCGTTTCTGAAACAGCGACAGTCAGTTGCAGCGTTCCGAGCGCACAACGGAGCACATGGACCCCCGCTTATGCAACCACTCCCACTTACCGTAGCTGCAGACTAAACTCCTCCTCAACGTCGTCGTCGTCCCAGTTGTCTTCCCACAGCTTGTCTCCATCAGCTTTCGCACCCCCTGGCACGCCGCCTTTCAGATGTGCGAGCTCGGTAGACGAATCGTCCCAATCTGTACATCGATAGCATCAATCAATATAATTATTAGCGTGTTTATTGGCCATGATCCGACTCTAGACCATTCCAGTCAGCACTCACCTTGGACAGGAAACTCTTCGAATTCGTCATCCTCTTCCAGTGCACCTTGCAGCGTCGTCTTGTTCTGCGCGGGCTTCTCGTCATCCTTCTTCTCCCCTGCCTTTTCTGAATCCACACTCTTCTCCGTCGTCTTTTTGGGATCAGTGGCCATCGTAAAGTGCTCGTTCACGGTCGCTGGTCAAGCAACGCGCACGCGACAGTCGACGCGTCCTCCCCAGCGGAGTTTCATTTCTTCCCTGAAATAGTAAATTCTCTTCCACGCTCGATGTATTTAGGCATGCCTCAATAATCAGCAATCGTCCCCTCCCACGAACGTGTTTCTCGCAAGAAAATATCATACATATTACATGGCCTCCATCGCCGTATTTCCAGGAACCGATCGATCATCCACCCCTCATCACACCACTTCCTTCTTCGCCATCGACGCCAACATTTCCTCGAAATAACTTTTCGGCAGGAACCCCACTCGTTCTTGCTCACCCACCTCCACTTGGCTCTTCACCTCGCTCTCGTGAAGCAGCCATAATTTTAGTCCGAATCCCGGCTCAAAGCGCAACCGCCACACGTTTCTCGCTCGACTCTCATAATCTCCGGGAGATCCCGCCCTCGTTACCGTGCCTGTCGCGGTCCCGACTGTCCGTTTCAAAAATTGTAGTGTTTCATGTGCCCATTGCACACAGGTGCCTGGCTCCCACTGCTTCGTGCTCTCTCGCACGAGCTTTGGAAGGCGGCTCGTTTGGAACGGCAGGTATTGTGTTAGCCGGCCCTCAGGGGATCTAAATCCGACCACAATTTCCTAGAAAGAAACACGGCAATCAGTATCCGAACCCCGGCATGCGTGCAAGCGAAGGAACCCTTACTGGGACACCCAGTAGGAAGGATTGCGTATAGAACTTGAGAAGTTTCCTGGTGCATGGCCCTCGATCAGTTATCATCAAACAAAGCAAGCTTATTCAATACACTCACAGCTCAAACTTCCTTTTATCACCTTTATAGGTTGATCTAATCTCTGCCGAAGTCTTCAACTCGACAAACGTATCGGGCTGTCCCACGTAGGTGTCTAACCGTCGTTTATCAAAAGCTATAGCTCGGAGCATATGATCAGTACGTACCTCTCACGCAATCAACCTCGCCCCCCAGAATCAACCTCAAATCGCCCAGTTTCGTCTTGACGACGCTACACCATTGTACGTTAGTGTCGACGTCACCACCCCATCCGGGTTTGCTAGGAGCTGGTGTGTTGCCATCGCCGTTTTGCTTCAGCGGAGGCTCGGATCTCGTACAATACGATTCAAACGCATAACCATAATAAGTCATGCGCAAGTGATCCGGCGCCAGATCTTGTCTATAGAGAGTGGGTCACCCGACCACTCTTAGGGGAGTAAGGAACGACGTACTTCAAGTCGAGTTGTCGATCCGACACGTGTTCTTCAAGGTATATGGTTCCGTTAACGCACATGACGTTTAGATCCCATCCTTCCCGTTGCTCATATGGCGCAGTGAAGATTCTCCCTCGCATGACATGTCAATACCAAGTCTCGATCACGAATATCCCGAGGAATGACTCACTTGGTCATGATGCCGCGCCAAGTAATAAAATCCGCCCTCTTTCTCTCGGCTTTTACCTCCTTCCTCAAACAGGCAACTAAAAGCCCGTCCAACCTCGCCCTTTCCTCTGGTTTTCTAATCCACCGCTGAATGCCATAACCCAGATCGGCATTCCGGGGTGGCTCGATGAAGTACCGCAGGGAAGAGTTGTCGAACACTTGTTCGCGGGCAGGGGTGTATGAGAAAGCGACCAATTGGTGCGGCTTTTGGAAAGGGGGTGGAGGCCCTTGAACGAGAGGCGGAGCGGCAGGTGCAGGTGCAGGAATAGGTGTTCTCATCTGAACAGGCGAACTGGGCCTTGAGCTGCGTGGAATGTGTATGATAGAGAGAGGTAACGTTTGAATGGTTATAGCGTTGGGTGTAGACCCTGAAGGAGCGTTTACAGTCATCAGGACAGGCGAACGAGAGGCTGTTCGAAAGGCGGTTGGAGAATTTTGTCTGGTTCGCGCAACCTTTGCTCGTGGGCGCGAGTTAGCGCTACTAGAAGAACCTTCTTGCCAAGGATCACCCTCTTTGTCTGCGCTAGTCGGTGCCGTTGGTGCAGTAGGTCCATCCGAGCCTACACCTGCTTCGCCTTCACCATTCGAAGCAGATGATTCCTCTGCACTTTCGTTCAAGAGTTGTGTTATAGTTCGTTTGCTCGATTTGTCCATTGACAGAGCGAAATAATTGACTGGGAGTGTTCGACGATACAGAGCAGGTTGATAGCAGGTCGGTTAGAGGTGAGGGGGGTTGTGGGAGACGGAAAGACACGGGACAACGTCCGCTAAGCGACCATGAACAAAAGTCAAGGGAGCATTGCTCGAAAAGGAAATCTTGTCTCGAGCACGGTTATTTTTTCCGCATACCCGGTCGGAGTTGGATGTCTAAAATGACGGCGTTATCGGCCCCATCTCTCTCTTCCTCGCTGTCTCTTCTCTTGACGCAGTCTTGCTGAATTTTCGAGCGTCATCTCGCTGCGATAAGAAGCATCCAACGTACTACGTATTGCTGTTCAATAACCTCATTCTCTGAGGTAGTACTACAGTGGATTGAGATTAGACCTGACCTGACCTTCGATCCACTGGCGGCCTGAGCGTCTTGCTTCTTCACTTCGTCACCTGCTACCTACCCTGCTACTCGCGGATTCTCATTGCCCAGCTGATCCACTAATCGCACCAATAGAATTACGTGAGATGCTCTCATTCTCTGTGAGGGGCTCACGCCGAGGACATGGCCCAAAACCCCAAAGGGACAGATAGTCGGGCACAGCACGGCGCCGTGGCAGTGAGAGCCTTGCTTCCTGGTGCTATTTGCCATCGTACGTATCGGGGATCAAAATACAACCCTAATGCCTCAATGTGCGCCCTAACTGACTCTCGTCCCTTGCTGTGCATGCCTCCCGCCCACCCAGCGCATCGTCCGATCGACGCGACGACCAGGAACACTACACCGCCTTGCTTTATCGACATTGCGATAGACACCATGCATTCGGATCAACGACTTCTTCGCTGTGCCCTTCAGGATCAGGCACTAGGAACAAGAAGCGTAAATCCTGAGTCTTCCTTCGTCGCTCGTGGGTGTCCAATAGACATTTTGGAATGGCTTTGATGCGGCTCTCTTTCTACCGGCTCGCGCTGGGGTCACACCTTTCTCGCGCCTTTTCTCCAATGTTATTCCGCACGGACCGGCGCTGGCTCGTGAGCGATTTCTCGTCTGCAGTACAGGTCCTGCTTTCCGCAGGTTTAAGAAGACTAGTTTGTGAATATCGCACGGCCATCGTTGATCGATTGATGCACTACTAGACCCACATTGACCACTACGGGATTCCATTTGGCCGGAACCCCCGTTGTGCCTTGAGCGTCGGTACCTTGCTTCTGCACAAAGTTTGTCACTTGCGGGTGTCTCAACCCAGACTCAGGGTTGCTTCCTCGAGCGCTCTTGTCTTAAGGGTTCAACCGACTGACTCGCTGAGAATCTGGGACATTCGACCATGATATCTCTGACGCCTTGGGCGGTTGAGGGGATCCTTCAATGATTCATGACGCCTTCATGTTACACACCACAATCAATGTATATGAGGTACCATTGCAGCCGATATACACATATTTACCAGTAAAACCAGTTTATTAATTTCCGCGACGGTCATGGGCATGGGGCACTAACTAACCCTGATCGACTCGAATTCGATCGCTGGCTCTTCCGATTACATGGCTGTACGATGTCACAACACACTCAATCACTTTCGGAACGTCAGCACTGCCTGCTATTCAATAGACACAACTAAGATCTACATACAATTTCCAAGTAAATCCAGCGGCCAGTAGAGGTCAGAGGAGAGTATACTGCCCACGCAGATCCTGCACGCAGTCTTTAGTGCAATCATGCATGAGCAGCGCATTTCGTCGCGCTAACCCCCAAAACGTAAGCCTAGCAGATTTTCGTTGGAATTTGTGTACTCTCTCCAGAAATGAGGAACAAGCAAAGAGTCAGAGTTCCGAATCCGGACTCCGGTGTCATAAAGTTCGGCAGAACCCGACGATCGGGCAGAACAGAACGTGGTCTGGGCGCTTGATCAGGGGGCGGAAAATCGGAGTCTAAATTAGCCGAGCCGCTGGCCCGGTGGCTGAAGTAACCGACGTCGGACCTGCCAAGTGTAATTGTGCACGCCAAAGCCTCGAGGGCGACCAAACAAATGTGAAAAGTCCAGACTCGAGAGAGCGAAGCGACAGCTGGATATTTTTGGATAGGTGTCATGTAGGATAATCGAGGGATCTATTGAGAGATTGTTGAGTTAGGCATTCGGAAGCTCGGATCAATGATTGGATTTTGGATTTCGGAATCATTGGCTCAGTGAGGTTATCGGTTACCTATCCATCGCATGGTTGGAGTCGAGCGAGTTACGAGTTGATTGCCGATCGATTGTTGTGTTGTCTCCGGAGAGTTGGTTTGCAATACTTGTCTCTTCGATGGTATTACCTTTCGTGGAGGTCTTGTACTTTTGTTGATTGGAACTTGATGAAAAAGTAGGCTAAGTCTCTGCCGCCGGTCAGTATCACCGATTGTGCACGGGATATCGCGCTGTATGTTCGACCACTCGTCCGATTGTGAGGCCGGTGTTGTTTCATACGTCTTTAGGCTTTGACGAGTACGGTTGTTAGATACTCCGACCATGAGATACCGGTGAACATTGACGTACGGGTCAAATTGATGATCATAGTTCGTATTGGCTAGGTCTAAAGATCATCGTTGTGCTTGATGAACAATGCTCGTTTTTGAAGGAGGGTGATTATTTGCGTTCATAGACTTATGTGTGATGGGAGGCCAAAACTCACGACGAAGGATAGTATGCATAGACAGAGAAAGATTGGAGGTTAGGTTGCTTCTATTGGCACCATCGCAACGGTCGGGCTAGCCAGCCTGGATGATCTGCAGGGGTGGGAAATGGATTCTGATTCTTCGGGGTCAGAAAAAGCACGGCGACATTCCAATGCTTCTGTTGAGAGCGGATAACAGACGGAGACCCCACAGAGGTATGAATGCCGGTTGCGAAACAATTCTTCCTGACGACGATGCCGAGCGTTTGCAAAGAAAACATGCATGGAGACAGTGATGGCAGATGAGGACCATTGATAAAATTTCACGTTAAGACCTGAAAACCAGTCACTCTACCAATAAGCGTCAAGTCTGCAAGACAAGTTTGTGATGAGAGTCGAGAGAACAAGAGCGACTCCTGTTTAGACTCGAGTGTATCAGCACTCGATCAGTGATGAGCCAGGGCGCTTTGGATGTGCAAAACGTGGCAGCCAACGGAGTTGCCAGTTCGTTCTTGGACTGATGAATGGTGATGCCAATGATGATCTGGTTCAATCGGAATGAATCTCGGGATGCAAAGCCGGATGGTGCCGAGGTTGTCATAGGAAAACTCCGATTGGGGAAGACAGGCACGAGATCAACCACAGAAAGTATCCTATTACTGCATGGAGGAGCCAGATTAGCATTCTCGATTATGCGATGTTGACCCTGGAATACTCAAGGCATTAATGCGCAGCAGGTGCAAGCAATAATCGATGGAGAGTTCGGAAGGGCGGTGCAGTCATAATGGGAGTTGATGCATTGCACAGCCACAGGCAAAAATACTCACAATCGGGATTCAAAGTCCGCCCAGTGCGCCAACTCAAACCGACGTGAGACAAGTTGCTCGACCATCAGTGCTGCTCTCAAAAGGACGAGGCGATACAGCTATTTCCACTAGAATTTCTATATCTTTCAACTCCCGGCTCACTTCGAATGTTGCATCACATGCAGCTCCAGCCGTCGGCAATGATTATGGATGCCATGGGCTCTGACACTCTCCCGTCCATCTCTCTTGAGCACGCTGATCCTTTATCAGACAACACCTTCGGCCACCACTCCCCATCTCCATCGCACTCTTCTCCCATTGATCTTCCGGGCTACGATATGGGCGACGCTTCCAACTATCAGCAGAGCGCCTTCCGAAATAGCTCTCCGTTCGACGGCTCATTCAGTGGCGACTTTGGCTCTCAGAGCGAGCATAATTGGGGGGAGAGGGACCAGAGCGGCCTCTTGGATGCTTATGATGACGACGAATACAATCCATCCGAGTACGACCCCCAGGATAACACCAGCAACATGAACGCCTCCGACCTCTCACCCTACATCTTCGACGACCTTGACTTCCCAACCACCACCGCACCCCAGCTCTCCGTGACCTCTGTGGAAGGTCAGACGAACGACGGGACTCTCATTACTGTCGATGGCGGATCGCCCGTGTCGTCGCTTGACGGGCGCTCACCATCGCCCATGAGATCCCGTGCATCGTCCAACGCCTCATCTCATGGCGGTTCCCCTAATCTCAACCAGTCGTTCACAGACCAATTGTCGTTCGGTTCTCAATACTCCTATGTTCACAATGCCCCTTCACCCCCCTCTCCGTCCCAATCGCCAAACTCCAACGGCCCACGCTCTCCGCCGAGTATTATGATTCCTGATGCCAATCCCTCTTCCAATGGCCTCGACGCCTCTGGTGCAGGACTCTTTGCTCCAGGTCAGAATGGCCTCGTACCCAACGGAGGAGGGCACCTCAGCGCTCCGGGCCCTGGAATCAATCTGATACCAGCAACTCCGGTAAGCGGCGGTGGCATAGTTGGCAATTCCGTTCCGTTTGCAAATGCCTACCACGCCAGGGGTATGTCTTTCCTTTTTGAGTTATCAATCTTACGTAATAGCACGTTGCTGACGGGCTGTGTTTTTCCCTTGCGCAGCTTCGAGATCTGCAAGTGCATCACCACAGCCTCAGCAACCAGAAAACTCTAGCTCTGATGCGGGGGATTCTCATATGTGGATGCCTTCAAGAGCGGTGTCCAATAGCCCACATCCCCCCACCACCGTCCCATCCAACGCATCGCCGTTCATGCAGCAAGACAACAACCCCAACAACACTTTCTCATTCCCTTCCAACGCACACTCCAATCCTTCATCGCCTTTCATGCGTCCAGTCTCGAACATGTCGCCACACATGTCTCCTATGCCTCCAACCCTTGGGCTAGGTGGGCCATCCGATGGAAACCCTACGTCGCTCAACGTTCCCGTGACTCCCCGGCGTGAGCGAAGTAAGTCTGAAACATTTACCAATAGACCATGGGCGTTCGGCGTGAGTATCAATAGCTCCAATGCGAATCTCTATCTAAGTAATGGACAGCCTCCTGGTCCCGGCGGTCTTCAATACCCGCCACAACTACATCAACAGCAGCAAGGAACTGTCAACCCTAACGATATCTCCCCTCCACTTGATTCTTACACTATTCCGCAAATTCCTACTCTCACACCCCCTGCCGCCCCTCCCCATCCCGCGTCATTCGGCCCCGGTGTTACCAACCCACTGTCAGCCAGTTCTCAACAGACAAACTTCAGTGACATGCTCCTGAGTGTTGACAACAACGCCAGTCTACGTCGCGCCCGTAGCGATGGTGGACATCGACGAGGTATCCAGAGTGAAGATCTGAGTCGTGGCAACAACCGATTCCTCATGCCCACAAACAATGGGTTCAACTTCGGTCACGATGGTCTCCTTGCTCCTCCCCAGCATCCCTCTCTGCCTACTGCAGAGCAGTTCTCTCGTGGACGTGAGATGAACGGATTCCACCATCGACGAGCATCGTCAGGCTCACACGAGCGACGAAGCTCGGCTGCTTCATCTGCTCGTCCTTCCCCATACCCCAGTCCCACTCCCTCACCGCTGATCACCTACTCCGAACTACCCGCCGATTCGATGCAAGATATGAGCGATCTCAAGATCTACGATCATTCGCCTTCCGGATACAATCAGCCGCTCCAACCTCCGCAAAATGAACCTCCCAAGGTTCTGCGAGAACACGTTACCACACGTGCTACCGTACAAGCATCTCAAGTACGGCGGACGAGTCATGCACCGTTCACGTGTCCTGTGCCTGGGTGTGGCAGTACGTTTACTCGGCATTTCAACCTTAAAGGTGAGTATCATAGCGATGCATCATTCGTTGGCTGTATCTAATCTTGTCGATCAGGACACATGCGATCGCATAATGATGAACGGCCGTTCAAGTGCAAGTGGCCTGGATGTGAAAAGGGCTTTGCTCGTCAACACGATTGCAAGCGACATGAACAGCTGCATCTGAATATCCGACCGTATACATGTGAGGGGTGTCAACGGACGTTTGCCCGGATGGATGCATTGAATCGGCATTGTACGTCGTCTTTGTGTCCTGGAATCGGTCGCCCTCAACTAACTGGCATCTTTCTTTCCTGCCTCAATAGTGCGATCGGAAGGTGGTGCTGATTGTAGTAAACATCAACAACCTGTCACCGAAGAATCATATCAGGGTACTATCCCAAAGCAGGAAGAAGACAGTCAACCGACAAGAGTTGGCAGAGGCGGCGGCGTGCTTACCTGAGCGTCATAGCTTCACGGTTAGCTCACTCCCATTTCTTTATGATCGTTGCACCCCTGGACGGGTTTGGCCGTCCTGTTGCCTCTCCTCTTCCTTTGTTTTCATTATCGCTTGCTGTTTCTATAGTATCTTCCTTCCTTTCTGACTTGATTCGCATTCTCTCTCTCTCTTTCTGACGTTTAATTTTCTTGCTTTCCTCCATATATCCCGTCCTCGACTGATTTCCGAACTCTCTTCCTCTTCTGCCGTATATCTATAATATCAATATTGTGATGATGCTTTGCTGTTCACGAATACAATGATCTTGACATCAGCTCTCATCTAAATGACAATAATTGAATGGCATCAACTTCATGAAACACTGTCACTGGGCTCGCAGTTGCCTCCTGATGACATGGAAACAGAAGTACTTCTCGAAAATTTAAAAATGGCGGTGCTGGGCGAATGGGACAAGACTAACGAGATCGGCCCCGGCGAATCTGTCAGCAAGGGAGACGTCAACGCCCAAACGCCTGCGGGGACACTAGGACAGAAATCTTCATATGACCCTAGATGACATGGCTCAGATCTCAGATATGATACACATCATATCGAAAGTTCCGTTGATATCCTTTCTGCAATGGGGGAATCCTTGGGTAAACGATTTTCACGTTCGATCGATCATGCCGGGATTAACCTGTCACCATCAACGGCCAATTTACTGGCCAGATGCCTGGGTCCTGGAAACTGACAAGCTTGATCTTATGGCCCGTGCTCCGACAATCGACTTCTTTCAAACTTGATTACCAAGGTCCCGCGAAAACATGAAACACTCTCATGGGTGTCGTGTCACTGGCGTCGTGACTTTGCCACCTTCGAATTCGAAGTCATGTTGGTGCATACTTTCCGATCTCAGTTAAGGTGCAACAAATATTGACAGAAATGAATTTGCAGTGATTCGGGGATTCAGGTGTCAGTTATCCCACTATGGTATACATTGACTGTAGTAGGCCGAAGAGACCGTGCAGGTTGAGCCAGAGGCGCAGACGGTCGGCCCGGTATAGCCGACACCACCGCTGAAGATAGGAGATCAACAAATGATAATTTGCAGAGATCAGTGCATAGTACGTACCATTGGCCATAAGCTGATTGAGTGGCACCGGACGAAGTAGAAGTCGTGGTGGTGCTTGAAGAGGTCGATATCGACTTAGTTGACGTAGTACTTGTAGTCGAGCTCTTTGATGTACTTGATGATGTAGAGCTGGCGGGAGGAGGGACTGGGGTAGATGCTGTGTCGCCAGGGCAAGTGAATACATCTGGTCCAGGGACAACGTAATTGGTCACGGGTGGGTACTAAACATTTGTCAGGGGGAAACCATACGTGCTGTATATCCTACTCACATAAATGTCGATGGTAATGCCCGGATCTGTTGACTTGTATGCACCGGGAAAGGCTACAGTTGCTGGAGTGGCAGTTCCTCCACCAGTGACGTTGATTTGTGCGCATTCCATCTGAAGAAAACAACAATCAAGAGCCGGTCACTCAACGGAAAGTACCACACACATAGAACTGAGCCCCAGGATAGCTTGAAGCAGCTAAGTGTACCGCGATAGGATCGTTGTCTCGGCAAGCCGGAAAAAAAAAGCTTACCGTGAAGCGCAATGATTTCTGCGCGAAGGAAATAATTCCCTGGCTCAATGCATGAAGGGATAACAGCGGGAAATTTTCCTTCGTAATTCCACAGCTGAGTGACACCCCATGTACTATGTTCTCGTCAGCAGAGGGACTGAAAATGAGACCAGACCGGACCCGTTGACGAGACCCCATTCAGCAATCTGATGTACGATTTGATAAAGTCTTTCAGCCGCTTATATCAGAATATTGCCGCGCACCTTGAACCACCCGAGCTATGACAGGTATGAGAGACAGCCAGTAAGATACAAGATGATCCGATACGTACACCAGTTACATCAGTAGTCAAAGCGGAGGGCACCTTTGCCAGATACACTGTTTTCGTGATTAGTTCCACACACAAACACTGAACTGCGGAATAGTACCCATCACAGGTCCCAGATGTCCAGGATCAATGGGATCTTGGTCGTCCACGCCATACTGACTTGTCAACGTGTGATGCCATTCGTGCAAGATGGTGGCACCAGCGGGAACATCAATGACAGTCTGGCTATAAGGCTATGTTTACGTTAGGGGAGATCCATCAGGATGGAATTAGGACTTACGGTAACCAAAGGATTTGGAGGGCCGTTGCATATCAAGGAGGTGCCTTCGCAAAATATAGCTATCCATAAGGGTTGAACTCACGGTCAGCTCACTTGTAACGTCGGTGACAGGTCCGTCATAGGTTGGGTAGCGCACGCCATTCAAAGCACCTTGAGACACTCCGTTGACCCACAGTGTTGTGAAAATCGTGTGGGCGAAGGCGGGCGAGGCCAGAAGGGGAATAATACTAAGAGTCTTCATGGATGATCAGGACGTCAGCTTGAAGCATCGAGAACAAGGTTCTGCCACTTTATAGTAGGAGGCGGGCCGTCGAGTTCCTCAAGACAGCACAGATTACTCTATTGGCAACACAACGTGAGGCATTGGGGTATCTGTCCGAAGAATAGGCAATGTCGACTCTAAAATCAGAGATCCAGTGAAGGAATTACTCCCGTTGCGGGGCTGTGATCGGCCAGCCTACGACGAGAATAGCTTCTTTGATCGTGGGCTTAGGCATTCAATAATCGTAAAAGCTTCTCCGAGATTCTTGATTCAAGGACTCAGTGGTTGATCGAATAAAGACAGCCAGACTTTTCCCGTCCTTTGCTGGAGTTTCAAGTTGTAAGCCCAGAAGACAAGACGCTACCAAATGCTCGTTCAGAAATTCATCTAACTCAACGCAGAAGATCTTAGAAGAATTCCGGTAGCACGAACGGCAAAGACTCGAGCCATTTCATCATGTTTCTCGGGGTATTCGATGCTAATCAGCTATTTTTATCGCACAGCGAGCGATAACAAACGAACCACGGAGCAAGTGGGCTCCAAACGGCAAAATACATCAGGCGGATGAGCTCTATGACGACGAGTATGTTAAAGCAGAAAGCAGTATTGATGAGGTATTGTTATTCGATTTTGGTGGGTGGCCCTGGTGGCCCCAAGATGGCCCGGAGTAGGAGCGGAGAATGAAAAGGCAGACTTGTGACAACGCGCTGTAACAGCCGTGACCTGCTTCTGCCCAGCGCGCCTTGAACGCGTCCGCCATTTCTCAGGCTCGTCAAGTTCACATTCCCTAGATGGAAACCGGATATCCTGTTCAGCTGAGAATAGATTCCGAGGATATGGAAGACGAAGCCACTGTCGAAAGCCTGTGTATCGCTGCCAGTGAAGCTGATTTCGATCACTCAAATGTCGCAAACAAATCTCAAGACACCCTTTCCACCTGGGGCGTCGTCGAACTGAATTCAGAAATGGAAGAGCCCGAAATCCCCTCGGAGAACACATTCGCCGCTGAAGAGGAAGCCATCTCTAGCCAGGAAACCTCTGAACCTGTCATCACAGATGATGAATACGAAAGCGATGACGAAACAGCGGCTGACGCGCCATTCGTTGATATCAGGGTATGCAGCTCTCTATTTTACTTTTGAATCTGTGAATAGTCCTGATTATAAGTTAGAAAGAGCTTACGGAAGCGTTCTCCAACCCTTCGCTCTTCAAAGGCAGCTTTGCCTCATCGCACACTTACAAGGATGCGCCTAATCCTGGTCTGTTTATCAACGGATTGGGCGGCGTTGGCCTACCGTTGTCGGAGCGAGATGCATCGGATTTGATCGCGCAAGCATCCCAGGCGCCGTTTGGCCAAGGAGAAAGAACGATTATCGATAAGGAAGTCAGGGACACTTGGGAGATTGATGGCGCGAATGTTCATATTTCGCTCATTCATTCACCACTTCATTGATGGATCATCTTATCAGGTTAACTTTGAGAATCCGTTATGGCACCAGTGGTTGCAGTACAAAGTTCTTTCCGAGGTTCAAGAAGCCCTGGCATTGACATGCGGCGCGTCTCTGGAATTGTATAAATTATTAATATACGAGGCTGGATCGCAGTAAGCATTGACAAGTTCTGCATATTTTCTGTCTTACCTAGAGTCATCGCAGTTTTCTGGCGCATCAGGAGTATGTTTCTGCTTCTTTTTTTCAAGTATTCCACACTGACCTTGATTCACCGACAGCACCGAGAAAGCGGAAGGGATGTTTGGCACCCTTGTCATCCTACTACCATCTAAATTCAGTGGTGGCGAACTTCAGCTGTCGCACGCTGGGCGGAACAAGATTGTCGATGTGTCGGCCTCGAGCATGTTCAGTACAACAGTCATGTCATGGTACACGGACGTGTTCCATGAAATCAAGCCAGTACAATCTGGCTACCGTCTCGCTTTGTCTTACAAACTCGTCTCCAAAGTCGACGAGCATCGTCCCATCCCAACAGCCTCAAGAGAGATCGACTCGATCGCACGGACGCTCCATTCCTGGAAGAGTGACTTCCGTCCAGAAACGCCGGTCATGTTTAGTCATCTCTTGCAACATCAGTATTCTCTGGCAAGTCTTCGACAAGGAACCCTGAAAGGACCAGATGCTCAGCTTCTCGATATCTTGCGTTCTTTGGCCCCAAAACACAAACTCCGTGTGTATCTGGCCAACATCGAACTTCACCTGACGGGCCAAGGCGAAGATTCCGGACCTCCTCGCAGAAATATGAACATTGCCGAGCACGAAGCAACTGTGAAGATGGGATTCGTAGAGTCCGAGGAGTTCACTTACGACACTGTATTTGACCTCGAGGGCGATACTGTCGATTTTGAAGTCAAGACTCCCAAGGAAGAGAAGACTATTAAAAGACTCCTGAGAAAACGCCAGCCAGACGAGCGTGAATACGAAGGCTACGTAGGAAACGTGAGAATTTCCCCAAATTTCGTGTTATATGGTCTGAAGTCAAACACAGCATGGGGGAGAAATGGAGTATTGTGAGCCGATTTATATGACTAATCATTTGAGCTCATCGCGGCCTTCGCACAGGGTATCGACACACCATTTTGATGTTATGGCCTGACAACAGACACAACGAAGTCATCGGAAACTATGACATTTTGGACGATATCACCACCCTCGAACATTCTGCTTCTTCTACTGCTACAAGGCGCGAGAAGACGATGTCTACCAGAGTTCTTGCGAGAGCCGGTCCTGACTCCCCTCATGCGTCACGCATCCTCGAAACCATTTGCGGGAACGCGCAACGCTGGAACGACCTGGAGCTTTGGATTCAAACGATCGATACTTTAGGAGCTCTGAAACGCCCTCAGATTATGGGATGTTCAGCGATTGTCGCAGGCGTTCTGACTTTTGGATTTGACGCACTCCGCGAAAGTCTGGAGAAGATGATCAGCAATAGCGACGACGTCCCATTCAATCTCGAATTGATAGATGCTATTACCAATGCGGCTCCGAAAGGAGCAATGCATGTCCAAGAATGGTGTCAAGATCAGCGCGCAGTTGTGATCCAGTCTTTACTCAAGGCCTTGCCCGAAAGCATGGATGTCTTGCACGTTCTGATCAAGCATCGAGATCATCAATTCTTTGCGGACCAGTAAGTGTGCCTATTTTTGTTCCTTTTCGTCGACCTTACCGTTCCACCAGCGTTGCACCTCACCTAATCGCCGCGCGGCCAGGATTCTTAGCCTTCGTGAAAGCGATGCACGTGGATCGTGAAGATCTCCCAGAACCCATGAAGCTATTCCTTCGATCACAGGCCGCCTGTCTCGTTCTTCAAGGCGTCGAAGCCGCTCAGGCTTTGGATACCGAGCGCACCTTCGAATCCATAGACCTTTGCCTCCACCTCCTTGATTCACAAGCTTTCAGTTCATTCCTCCAAGACCTCGCGTCTGCAACTTCTGACAGAGATGCAACTCTTCCACTCACCGAACGCAATCGTCAAATTTATGGCTTTTATAGCAGGTTGATGCGCGACCTTCAGCTCCTGAAAAGACGAATGGACGCCCGCGGGGAAGATAAAGAGCCCTTCGATGGATATCTTAGAGAAGTCGTCACAGGATTCTTGAGGGGGCCTATAGATGCCATGAAGGACGCATCTGAAGTTCTAATCATGGCAAAGGCCTTCCAATGGACGGACGACGTGGGGCGAAGTCTCGTCAAAGAAACGTGAGCAAACCCGCTGTATATTTCTGGTCTCTCGACTGAAGATTTGCGCTAGGGCCATCCCGGTAATTCTCAGCGATATCGACCGTAATACGCGCCTCGAAGTCACAGTCACAGCAATTCACAAGCTACGAACTTTGGATAAGGAACCACAATGGCAGCAACGCTATAAAGCTCTCGTTTTGTGTCTCATCGAATGCGCAATCGAGTCGATTGGGGAGATCAAAACGGATGATGGAAAGCTCCCTCTCACGATCGTCTGTTTGACATGTACCCTCCTTCGGCTCTGCTGGGCGACTGAAAACAAGGACATGGCCCCACGCGTCCTGGAGCGTGTGCTGTGCGTTGGGGATGACTATCGATCCCATTTCCACAATTGTCTACATCTCGTGCTATCGGAACTGCCCAGCTTGGCTACGAAGTACGAGGCAGATATTGGCGTCTTCTCCGAGTTCGTCAATTCTATGTTCCGACGGTATATATCGGAAGTTTTGGGACCCAAACCACCCCTTCCACCTTCGATTCCTGCTGAGGTGCATTTCATTTTTAATCATTGATATCGCCAGTGTATTGACGATATTCCAGGATGCTCCTGACCAAAAGCCTCAAGGCTTGGTAGATTACACCTTATGGGAGGAGAAGCGTGATCTGGGCCATCGAGTCTTGCAAATCCTGAAGGGTGAAGATTTGCAACGTCGAGCTCTAGGGCCTGAAGGATATGCATTTGTTACTTCAGTTCTCGGAGTGCCAGACGTACCCCAACCTCTCGCGAACGACGCTGAGAAATCGACCGCGGGTCTTGCCAAGCAGCCGCCTCCCCAGAAGAAGATAATCGGTCCCCAGTCTCGCGTCTCTCAGGCTCACGCTCGCGATCCGCTGAAGCCGAGCCAGGAAAATCACGAGGGTCAACATAGTGTCGCCTCCTTTGGGCCAGCCTCTAAGAAACGACCTTTGCCACGAATCCGGAATAAAGAGTCTTCTGTTGCTACTGCTACGGAGGAGCCAATCAGGAAGCGAAAGAAATCGAGACCTTCGGCAGAGTCTACCGTCATTGATTTAACGCTTTCGCCGTAAATTTGGGATATTGCTGACCATTTTTTATTTTCTTGTTCTATATAAACGATCATGAGTAGTCGTGATCTTTATCATTATGTTGTACTTATGCATCTATAGTACAGTAACATCTTTGTATATTTTCTTGTATATTCGCGATAATTGCTTGGAATCAGTTTGGATAGCGCTTCCTTTCACAGTTGAATGAAAACATCATGATACAGATTATATTGATTGTATCCCAGACATAACGAAGGATGTACGATAATCAGGGAGATGAAGATAATCGGATGCAGTCGTTGCAAAAGGCTCGATCAATGTGAGACTCTACAAGCACTGGCTGTAGTAGGGACTTGAAGACTTGCAAGTCGATCCCGAAGCACAGACAGTAGGTCCAGTGTACCCTTGACCACCGCTGAAGAATATCGGAATCAGTTCAGATTCATGCAGAATCTATAAGAGGGCATACCATTGGCCGTATTTGGTCTGAGTAGCACCAGAAGCAGACGAGGTGGTGGTGCTAGTAGTAGTGCTAGAAGTGCTCTTAGTAGTGGACGACGTGGTCGTTGAGGTGGTGGATGTGGTGGAAGTAGTGGTGGACTTAGTAGAAGAAGAGGTGGTCGTAGAAGTGGTCGAAGAGGAAGAGGATGAAGTGGAACTGCCGCCGCTGCCAGGGCAGGTGAAGACTGCTGGGCCGGGGACGGTGTAGTTGGTGACGGGAGGGTACTGTATTCACGAATTAGCTTCGGGATATATTCTGAGCGATGCATGACACTTACGTAGATGTCGATGGTGATGCCGGGGTCAGATCCGTGATAGGCACCTGGGAAGGACACGGTGGGAGGAGAGACGGAACCACCACCGACGACGTTGATTTGTGCGCATTCCATCTGGAAAAGAAAAGATCAATATTCGTCAGGAGGGCGATTTCAAAGAGGTTATACATAGAACTGAGCTCCGGGATAGGTCGAGGCAGCTACAACAGGTTGAGCTTCAAACCGACAGCGCAAAGACCACAGAGACTAACGATGCAAGGCGATGATCTCGGCGCGAAGGAAGTAGTTGCCAGATGGAATACACGAAGGGATCACGGCAGGGAATTTACCCTTCAAGTTCCATAGTTGGGTCACACCCCAAACACTGAATTGACGTTCTGTTAGATTAGACTAGACGATGAAGGATACTACACACCCGTTCTCAAGGCCCCACTCAGCAATCTGATTTCACGTTGAATGAAGTATCCCGATACGATTTGTTGTCATAAAACGAACCTTGAACCATCCGAGCTGTAGAGAAAGTTAGTAATGCATCCAGTTTCAGAAGCGACAGTGAAACCTACCCCAGTTACGCTAGTTTGCGTGGCGTCGGGGACCTTGGCCAGATAAACTACGAAGCGTGAGTTGAGAATTAATGTATAATCCTTCGAGCGCACCTATAACTGGTCCAAGATGACCGGGATCGATGGGATCTGCGTTATCACTTCCAAACTGACTCGTCAAGGTGTGATGCCATTCGTGCTGAATCGTAGCACCAGCGGGAACGTCGATAACGGTTTTGCTGAAAGGCTGTCATAACGAAATCAGAATAATCCAGTAGCCATTTCAAGTAACACGGACCGTAATTAGAGGATTAGGGTCTCCGTTACAGATGATCGAGTTGCCTGAGTATATTATTGCTCCGTTTCTATTTTTAGCAGAAGACATTGTTGTGCTCACTGGTAACGTCGGTGACGGGTCCGTCATAGGAGGGATAACGAACACCGTTCAAAGCTCCTTGCGAGACGCCGTTGACCCATAGAGTAGTGAAGATAGTATGCGCAAAGGCCGGGGAGGCTAGGGCAACCAACGAAAGTGCAAACTTCATCTTGGTAGCGACAAAAATGGAACTGCAGCCACTGAGGTTGCAAATTTAGTTCGCTGAGCCATTTATAGTGTGCCCAGGATCAATATCGCCAAGGCTAACGATCCAGTATGATCAGGCTCAACCGACGGTATCCGAAAAACAAGCATGGTTGTCGGACTGGAGCAAGGGGCAAGACTGTTTGAATGAGCTGGATGGCTTCCTACCGAGATATAGGCGGCTGCAGAGACAGGTCTTCCAAATATCCGAGAGTCCCTTAGGTTCCGAAATGAGAGAATAACACCGGCAAACAAAGATGCCGATCAAACTCGAAGAATCGAAAGCCAATATTGTCCGGATTTTATCCTCGAGTTCAATCGTATCGGTCTCGATTCGCCTTCAATTGACGTCAAGCGAAGTCTACCCTTTGTGACGATGCGAATTGGGAACAGATCGCGCATTGAATAGGCCCACTCAATTCTAGTTCTTGAGTTTTCAGATATTAAGTTTTATAAACGAAGAACTGCTCGAAGAATTGAGCGGCTCGCAGTTCTTTGTTCGCGTATTTGCATCGCATTTCGGCGTTAGGAGCGGAAATCAGCTCCACGATACCATACAAGGCAGTGCCGAGGCTGCCGCGAATTGATTTTCACACTCCGACAATAATTAACTTGAAGAACGGCCGTTTTGTTCAGTTCTTCAAGTATTTGCGGTGAAACCTCGGTGCGTCCAAGAAAGGGAATATTTAAGGTTTCACCAAGTACCGGGGTTCGTATAATTATGATATTATCTTGAAGAACTGCCCCGAGAACTAGAATTGAGTGGGCCTAATACTGGAAATAGTATATGTATTGATTGTATCCGAAGCAAGAACCAAATAAGATATGTGTGTAGGAGATACGAAGAAGGGGCATTATCACAGGCACTGGCTGTAATACGCACTGGAGACGGTGCAAGTAGAACCTGAAGCACAAACTGTCGGTCCGGTGTAACCCTGGCCGCCGCTGCAATGGAGGTCAGATGGGGAACGAAACGGCTTCAAGTCAGGGAGACTTACCATTGGCCATACTTGGTCTGAGTAGCACCCGACGCCGTGGAAGTGGAAGTCTTAGTGGTGCTGGACGAAGAGGTGGTGGTCTTCGTGGAAGAAGTAGTCGTAGTAGTGCTGGTTGACTTGGTGGTGGAGGACGTGGTGGAAGTAGTGCTGGTGGTCTTAGTCGAGGACGAAGTGGTCGTTGAGGATGACGAGGAGGAGGAAGAAGAGGAAGAGGAGCCTGAGCCCGGGCAAGTGAACACAGGGGGTCCAGGGATAACATAGTTCGTCACGGGAGGATACTGAGATGAGTCGTCAGTTTGGATAGATCGGCATGCTTGGTGCAACGCACGTAGATGTTAATGGTGATACCGGGATCACTGCCGGCATAAGCACCAGGGAAGGAAACAGTAGCGGGCGAAGCGTTGCCACCTCCAGTGACATTGATTTGGGCACATTCCATCTGAGCAGTAAGGCATGTTAACGGCCGCTTCGGCAGCAATGCTTTGGCTCACGCACATAGAATTGAGCTCCGGGATAGCTGGAAGCCGCTGAAAACGAGGATTTAGAGCGCCAGAAGTGAAGTAGGGACGAGCAGCATACCATGCAGAGCAATGATTTCGGCACGAAGGAAGTAGTTGCCGGAAGGAATACAGCTGGGAATGACGGCGGGGAATTTTCCTTGGTCAGTCCAGAGCTGGGTAGTGCCCCAGACGCTGCACATGGAGTTAGCACAAGTAGAGAAACGAGAGGCTTTCGGCATACTTATTTTGGAGGCCCCATTCGGCGATCTAAAACATGGAGAATGAGCGAGCGAGTCTTGTGATTCGAGCATCTTTCATACCTTGAACCATTTCAACTGTCAAAATGGTTAGTCAATGCGAAGATAAGACTGCGGGACTGGAACACATACTCCGGTGACGTCGGTCTGGGTCGCGTTGTCGACCTTGGCCAAATAGACTGGGCGATGGTTCAGACTTCGCTGAAGACGAGAAGACCAAAAACAAATTTACCCATGACGGGACCAAGATGACTAGGGTCAATAGGATCTTGACTGTCTTGCCCGAAGACACTGGTCAAAGTGTGATGCCACTCATGCAAGATAGTGGCGCCGGCCGGGACATTAATGACGGTCTGGCTGTAAGGCTGAAAAGGTATCAGCAATTGTAGATTGATGTCTTTAATCGATATACATACAGTGACCAAGGGATTGGGTGGTCCGTTACAGATAATAGACGAGCCTAGGAATCGATTAATATCAAAGACTGATCCTTCAACGATTTACTGACTTGTAACATCGGTAACAGGTCCGTCATACGTAGGGTAACGGACGCCGTTCAGAGCCCCCTGTGAGACTCCGTTGACCCAAAGAGTCGTGAAGATAGTGTGACCAAGGGCCGGGGAAGCGAGGAGAGCAAACGGAAGAGCAAACTTCATTTTCGAAGGCGATTAGGACGACGCTGAAAGCTTAAAGAGGGAGAGTCTGTTCGACATCCTCCTTTTATAAAAGATTCACGACGCCGGAAGGGTCAATGTTCACTTGGCCGAACTCAATAGTTCCGTTGAGAGCATGAAGGTCACTCCTGACTCGGCCTCTCATGCAGCTTCCGAGAAATAAGCTGGATCGACAGACCTAATTTTAGCTTTAGCTTCAACCCTGCACAGTTGGCTCGTGGGACGCACCGATCAGTCATTACAGGTCTGAGTTGTGTTTCGTGTCATGCCACTGCTATGCCTCGCACCCTCAGATACTGCTCTGTGCCCCACCCTACAACTGCTCTACGTTTGAGCTGAAGGCTGCTTGGCTCTGTTGTTTTTTCCGGCATTAATCTGGGTGGTTGCCCTGAATCTGCCACCTCGTATGACATTATCGAGAAGGAATGGGGCAACGTGACAAGAGCCGAGGCAAGTTGACCCGGGCAGAGGTGCCTGAGCTTGACCCAATACAACAGCGCCCTGGAATACTCTTTGTATGGCACACGCGATCTGAACCTCGTTTAGACATTTAAGCGTGTAGTATTGGCAAATTCTTACCAGAAGCGCGATCGCTGTATTCAGGGCGTCGATAGCGAGAAGTGTGAATTTTTCTGACGCGTAATGATCGCCCCAGCGTTCTTGGATACAGCCAGCAAAATGCCTTTTTCTCCAGACATTTTCACCGCGATGAAAGAGGCCTGACGAGCATAGAATAGTTCGCGCCAGTTTCGGTGTAGCGTCGGCGGTTGGAATGCTTCTGCAAGTCGGGGTCCGGAGTCCGATTATTCCGAATATCAAGCCTTCATCAGGTTTGCGCTTGAGCATTGATGCCGTCAAGTATATCGTTGAGTTCATCGTTATCTAAGCCATTCATATTTATATTTCCATCCTACACAATGTCACCAATCCCATTCAGCGCGGCCGCGCTATACAGTGCCTTATTATGTGCCGAAGTCAATTTGTGAGCGCCGCGGCGGCCACTGAACGGTCCGCATCGAGACATTGAACTTGAGCTCAGATGGTGTTACAAGCATTGGCTATAGTAAGGACTGGAGGATTTGCATGTTGAGCCTGCGGCACATGTTGTCGGTCCAGTGTATCCGGATCCCCCACTAGATTAGATTGAGATGATTGAAAAGAGTGACTGAAGTTTACGAAGGAGCATACCATTGTCCATATTTCGTTTGCGTAGCGCCGGAAGCGGAACTTGTCGTTGTAGACGTCGTGGTAGTGGTAGTCGATTTCGTAGTGGTCGAGGTTGTAGTGGTCGTTGAACTGGTAGTCTTCGTGGATGAAGAAGTTGACGTAGAACTCGAAGTAGAACTCGAAGATCCAGAACCTCCAGAACAGCTGAACACGGGGGGTCCAGGAACGGTGTAGCTTTTCGGGGGAGGGTTCTGGGACATCTTTGAGTAACAAAAAGTCGCAATTGCAACTCTTTACTTACATAAAGATTGAATGTGATGCCTGGGTCCGTAGGATGATAGGCGCCAGGGAACGATACGGTGGCGGGTACTGTGCTGCCACCTCCGGTCACGTTTATTTGGGCACATTCCATCTACGCCTGCTCAAACACCAATATACAAGGCCGGGATTGGACTTACATAAAGCTGGGCGCCGGGGTACGACGAGGCAGCTGTTTCAAAGGAAGGCTGAGCGACATATACCGCTGATCGGTGCAAACATACCATGGAGAGCAATGATTTCCGCACGAAGGAAATAATTGCCGGGTGGGATACATGATGGGATAGTTGCTGGGAATTTTCCCTTCAAATTCCATAATTGTTGGGTACCCCAAACACTGTTTAACTTCAGCGATTTTCAGCGGAAATGCAAGTTGAACGGACCCATTTTCCAACCCCCATTCGGCAATCTGTACCAAGGTTGTTTGGTGTGAACTGTAGCAGCGGATGAATGTTTGTACAACGGACCTTAAACCACCCGAGCTATATCAAAACCATGAGTTGCTGAACGACCGGTAAGAGGTTAAGATACTCACTCCCGTAACACTAGTTTGCGTAGCATCGGGAACCTTTGCCAAATATACTAACAAAGAACAATGAGACTTTTATCAGGAGAAAAGTCTCCTCTACGCACCGATAACTGGTCCCAGATGACTAGGATCGATAGGATCTGCAGAGTCGCTCCCAAATTGACTGGTCAAAGTATGATGCCATTCATGTTGGATGGTCGCTCCGGCAGGTACGTTGATCACCGTCTTGCTGTACGGCTGATGAATAGGCTCAGCTCAACTAGGGTCGTTCTGCTCGGAGTATATATACTGACAGTAACCAACGGATTTGGATCTCCATTGCAGATGACAGAGTTGCCTGGTCCAAGATAAGTGAGCCGTTGTGCCCATTGTACAGGTAAGTCTCTTACTGGTCACATCTGTGATAGGCCCGTCGTATGTTGGATACCGAATTCCATTCAGTGCTCCTTGAGATACACCATTGACCCAAAGATTCGTGAAGATGGTATGGCCCAATGCCGGGGAGGCGAAGACAGCTAAAGCAAGGGGAAATCTCATTGCGAGACAGAGGAATACGTCTGCGTAGGCTCATAGAACCTCTCTTGCATACTTATACAACAGGCTTCCTCTAAATTTTGCCAGTAGCTGAACTGCCGTTCTCTTGGCCTCATTCAGTGAAGAGACTGGTCTTCCGAGAAACAAGCTCTTTTGACTTTACTTCGTCTTGGCGAAGGTCATGATGGAGTAGACTCGTATAGTCTGCCAAGGACAGTATGTCTTTCAGAGTGGCAAGAAGACTCGGCATCAAACTTGACATCCGCGTGCCGGTCGTGCCTAAAGGGACTGGTCCTGAGAACGGCTTCTCAATGACGATGTTGTATACAGTCCACAATCCCATAGAACGATGAGCCGTTTCCCAACGTGATAGTCGCCAAGCCTCGAGGAAGAGTTCCCAACATGCGTCAATTCTTTATCTTCAAGGGCATTGAAAAGACCGCATTTTTGTCGGATCGTGGCAATCGGATTGCGGTGGTCAGGATGGGGCAAAGAGCTTGTTCAACCGAATAATGTGCGCCAATTGTGTCACCCCGCTTCAACAGTTTAAAGTCACTGAATACGAAAAGTCGCGTTAGTCTCTTCCATAAACTGGATAACGTGTATCGCACGACTTGCAGACAACCTACGATTGAGTCAAGTTTCATCAAGCATCCAGAACTGGCATGATGTGTCCGACAGAACAATTGGATGAACAGTGAATACCGACGGGGCACCAATCAGTGAATTTATCAATTTCCGCGCTGCTCAGATGTTGAAGGTCAAATAGGTATTTTCGTAGAATCTCTCATCGTGGGCTGATGACAGGACGGCGCCCTTGGGCTGTCGAGCTGAAAGTCGGGCGATAGCGAGATGGACAGTGCTGTGATGAGCGTTCTTTGCGCGGAGCCTTCAACGGTTCAATGGTGTAGTGGTTATCACGTGATCTTCACACGGTCAAGGTCCCCGGTTCGAAACCGGGTTGAATCATTTGCTTTTGCCTCTCTCAGTTTTGAGACGACGTCCTTCATCTTTGTTGGCCGTTCTCTTCCTGGTGCTAAGCCGGAACAGGTATATAAAGGAGCCAATGAGGGTCTTCTTGTCTTTTCGTTTATCTTTTCCTTTCGTCATGGGAGTCGTTGACATAATAGAATCGCCCCTCCGACCGCTCAAATCAATATGCTTCTAACCAGAGCTAAATGAGGCCCCTTGTGGCAGCCTGACAATGATGAGCGTATCCTATGACTGTCGACCCCCACTACACTGCGCCGACTCCTAGCTCCTATATTTCATCAAGATCTTCTTGGGAGCGCAAATCAATGTGGATACATTGCCTTCTCCTGTCGATTAATTTCCGCACCATTGGAGCATCCCAGATTGAAATGCAACGCATTACTTTCTTTCGCAACACCAAGTGGTCCAAGCCAACAAGCTCGCTTCAAGTGCCATTCCGTTCCGCAGTTTTTCACTTTTTTCCAGGTACATGTATGTATATATACAACAAAGAGCTAGTGAATGTATCAACAAACAAACAAGAAATGAGAGCGAAGTATAGAAAGAGTCCGGTAAAGACAGTGATGATAAGCGTCAGGGTAATTTACTGTGATCGCTAATATGAGATCTATGTATGCGTACTAGAGTAGGTATTAATCTCATGCAAGCGGATGTATATATGCTATGCGAAGTGTAAAGTGTAAGGTGTAAAGTGTAGGAAGCGTGTGGAATGAAAACGAAGAGGAATAAAACTAAAGGAGAGACGAGGGAAGGGTGAATGTATATGATGATGCAGTCGATGAGAAGGATAATGAAAACAATGGAGTGAAGATGAAGGGTTATGAGAAAGCAGATGTGAAGAAAACAGTCGGACCAAGCGCGCCGCCCAAGAACCCGAAGAGATAAATGTGAAACCATTAATACGAAATGCGAAAAAAAAACTCAGAAATACTCTCCCAAACCTCCGATGATTCCATCCCAGAATGCCTTCACGGTGGCCTTATCGAAGGCGTTCTCGTCGTAGCTCAACATGAGCCACAACTTGCCGGCGAAGGTATATCCATACAACAGCATCCCGCCCCGTCTCTGTCTAGGTCCTGTAGTCAACGACTCAAGCGTCAACCCAGCGGTTTTGTACAACTCGTGATTGTACGTCGGATCGAGGTTCCCGAGGAGGGAAAGACCCAAAAGAGCTTTCGAGGGCGCTTTGGGGAAGAGAGGCTCTGGTTTTGGTTCTTGTGCCTGAGAAGGGGCAGGTTTGGGCGGAGGCGACCAGATACCAGCGGCTTTCTCATCATCTTCCTTTGCCCAGACCTTCGCACGATTCCCACGTTCAGCGGCCATCAGATGTGCACGTGAAAACATGAACGGGGTGTCGTTGAAGTCGCGGCATTGCGTCTTGACAGACTTGGCGCGATGCCAGAAGGTCGAGCGGTGTGATGAGGGGTCTGAGGGGAGGAATGAGGGAAGGACGATGTTGAAGTAGCCGATAGCAAGGTAACACGAATCGTCGGCTTTTTGTTTGCCTTCGGGAATCGTGTTGCAGTGAGCGCGCATATTGCAAGCGGAATACATCATTCTGTTCATCGACAGACGTCATTAATTGAGAATAGAAGAGAACCATAGATGAGACATACAAGGGAAGGTCATTGGTCTTATCTCCGTTAATCTTCGACCATGACAGACCGCATAATGCGAACAGGCAGTTGTTGACGGTGACGCCATTTGCTTTGCACTGCTTCAGAATAGCCTTCGTCCGCTCGTTCGTAAACGAAGCCTGCAAGAGAACCGTATGTTTACGATCTTCGCTTCCGACCGCCCGAGGGAAAGCATGGCCTCCAATCAGCCTGCTCTGCGACCGTGCGTAGTCAAGCTTATGCACAGCAGAGCGGAATTTGCCAATAGAGGTAACGGGGATGCGATGTTCAAGAGGACTGGGAAGGGCTTCCCATTCGCCTCGTAATTGTTCGACGTTCCTGTTGGTGAATTCTTCGGCGAGCACAGCGTATATGCTGTTGGGAGTAGCGGGAGAGGGCGTAAGAGGGCATGAGACAAGAAGGGTGAAGAGTTCGTCAGCGATCATGTGCACGGCGGTCAAATCAGCGAGGTAGTGGGTGGCACAGATAAGGAGATCAAAGCGCTCCTTTCGGGTGCTGTTTTCGCTCGAACTGACATATGGGTCGGCGGAAAGGAAGAGGTGAGATAGGTGGCCTGGATGAAGTGTACGAGGACCATTGAGGAATGAATCTATAAGGATATCCTTTGAAGCGTGACCGAAGGAAAATGAATTCCTGGCCTCAGCGATAGCGGCCTCGGGTGAGATGGGTGGAGTGTAACTATGGGGATGCAAAACAAGCTCAGCTCGAGCCTTGCGATCACGAAAAGATGCAGAGCAGAATGTACTCACACGAAGCTAGCATGTTCATAGTTCCAAGGGTCCATCTTCACTGTGCTGGCCAACAAGGGATGTCTCCCTCTAATGACTGTCCAAGCCTCTAATACGCGCTCCGCGGTGACTAGGGCAGCTGGTGCCTTGAATCCAAGATGCAAGTACATATCGTTCACGCCATCTTCACGTGACGGAAGAAAATAAGAGAGTTCCGAGTGAGCAAGTGGACGCGAATAGACTTCAGGGGACGCCGTCAGTTTTTTAGGCATTGTAGGGGTATCAATAGTAGCGGGTTGTACGGTGACGAGGGCGGGCATTGGGAAGGGGGGACGATAGCGAAGGAGGGGACGGGAGAAATGAAGGAGGCATTTTTGTAGGCCCTTGATGGCTTTATAGTTGGGTGAAACCGGCTAAAAAGAGGCAACTTCCTGTCGATTTTCGGTCGCGAATCCAGCCTTTTCTCTTCCGGTTTCCGATCTACCCCCCGGCTTTCCCCTTTCTTGTTCGACTCCACTGCACTTCGTCAACCCCTGCAGCATTGCGCTGGACAAAACTCTACTGTGTTCATATGCTTCCATCTCAAGTTTACACATCTTTGAAAAGGACACCGCTCATCGGTTTGTCAACAGTTTGGTGACCGGCATGCGCCCAAAGCCGTCAGGCACGCAGATGCGATGCAAAAGGTACAACAACGGGCGTCGGGTTCGAATCCCGCACCCTGTTTTTTGCTCTTATCAGAACCACCTGGACAAGTCGTTTTACTCTACACATGGTCTTCATGACGTGTCCGACTCGTTCAATTAATCTTCTCGTCGGTTTACATGGATATACAAGGTGGAGCCCTTTCCCCTAAACATGCATAGCCAAGATGCATAGACATGTTACGCCCGAGTCAAAGAAGTCAGCGTTCTCAATTGGCCCAACTCTATCGGCGATCACTCCCTGACTGTCCCGTCCGGCCCGACATACCCTAAAACAAGCTCGACCTTACCGTTTCACAGCCCTCGCATTCGAGCTCTTACGACGAGGATGGCCGATTGGTTTTGGTATTCGAAACGCCAATTTCGGTCCCAAAAGATTTACCATTTCGGTATCTATTTTGGGCCCTCGAAACGCCAGAGCTATTTCTCCGTATCCGCGTTCTGCACAGAAGATCTGCAGAACGCTTGGCACCTTCTGTTAGAAGGCCCCGGAGATTTCGGGACATAATCCCGGTCTGACCTTTCCGCTGAAATTCGGGAAATATTCACCGCGACAATGCATATTTGCCTCGGACTCCACTTTGCTCCTGGAAATCACTCGTTGAGTGCTCATTTTTAAACCTCCCGTCTTTATTCGCTTGGTCTAGGTCTAGGGTCTTGTCATCGATTAAACGTTGATTAGGATCGAGGTAATCAGGCGCGCTAATTCATCTCCTTATACAGTGGTACGGCAACTGCAAAGCCGTAAAAGCGGACACGTCTATCTTGTTGTGTCTTTCGGCGGCTGATAACAGACCTCAATTGAAGTGATTCTTGATCCATTCCTCGGTCGTGCGAATGCAAGTCATCCTTACAGGTAAGAGCTCGGCGCGCTCCTGAGCAAAAGAAAGTGATGCCGATCCCTCGTAGCTTCTGGCATGCGGTTTGTTGATGTCGAACTGCTGGCAGGAAAATCGACGGTTTGTATTCACAATCATTATCGCCTCGAGATTCATTGGATAAGAGTGATCGATACCAAGCAGACCTATCTCAAAACAGACAAGCTTTCGTCCCGATTTGCTTACCATCCCCTCCGATGCCGTCGCCGAACAAACTTTACACGTCTTTTCAATGCGCCATCTTGTCTCAGTCCAGTCTCTCACGATCTTATTGGTTGGAGATTGATCTGGTTCCTTGCACAAGGTCTCATCAACAAAAAATCGGATTCTCGGGGTTTTCTGAGGATCAAACCGGTACCGAAGACATTCTTCGGCCCTGGAACCTAAAATGCCCCATGGCTGAGCGCTATTAGAGAAAGCTTAACGTTGTTATCGCGGCTGAATATTCGCTGAATAGTTAGCTGGATTCTGAATCTGAAGGGTGGTTTTGTTCAAAGGTGTTGAGATGGAGCACCCCGGTCGGCAGTACTACTCTGCTTTCGTAATCGATTTTCTCGGACCCGGGTTCCTTCGACTGCATCACCTCTTATGATCTCGATATACCGCATTTAGAAGTACATCAGTGGCGTGTAGCCTGGAGTTGAATTCGCTCAATCTCTGATAATGGCGCTTTGACATTGACGATTGTCTCATCCGTTCGCCATGACTTCGGACTACTTTATTGTCCAGTGGTTGTCGCAATGTCTTTTTGATCCATTGTATTCCGGTGCTATACCGACTGCCTCCTCTGCGTATTGCTCTTCTGTCGACATCCCTACACACCTAGAAAGTCGGTGCCTTTCTCTGTCATCAACGTCGTGCCTACTGACCGCCAAGAGAAAATCACATCCTCAACTCGGGACATTAAATTGTTTTTGCGCCTCTTCATCCTTCTGGGTGTTACATCGTTCTCTTTGTCTCGCACTACCTAGGTCCTTCTAGCCACCTGTCCCGCCGCCTTCATTCTGTTTAACTATGATACACGACTATGATATCACGACGTCCCGTCCTCTTGGTAAAACTGCCTTCTAGGCTCTCCGTCAAGCCTCTGAGATACTTTAAGGTCAGATACGACCAATTGGCGGCATAGCGTCGCCTTCCTCTTGTGTGAGAGTCAAGAGGTTCACGGCACACCTGATTAGCCCCCGGATCGCTCTGTGAACCAGCAAGTCAAGGTGGTCCCCCAGGCGTGGTGGCTCGATATCGTCGTATAGACATTGAAAGTCCCTTAGTCATCGGGCTCAACGACAGCACTGAGAAGATCACCTCAATTCTACACGTCGAGCGCGCACCCAAGGCCCAGGCAGCATAACGTCTGCCAGTGCACTGGCAGTGCGACCATCAATGTGGCCGACTCATCCACAAGCGAAGCACTAGACAACAGCTTGCAAAGCGTTCCGCCTGAAGAGGACGCAGAAGAGCAGACCAGGAGATCCAAAAGAGTTGATGGAGAGCAGATATAGCATAAAGAAGGTGCGTAGGGAGACAATGACCTCTTGACAAGAGACCATCTTATAGAATACCAGTCAACTCAATCGGTAGATCAGTACATCATTTGACGTACTTTTCTGTGGGGTTGGAAAGTTGTCGGTGAGTCTGATCAGCTGATATATAATGCCGTCCTGTCAGCGGTCCCAAATCAGTGTATGTACCGGCACCAGTACAGTATTTGACTGAGCCCACACAAGCCCACAATCCCCCCGCGCCTCATGTCATGCTTCCACATTCGATCATCCTAGCCGCCTGTCCCGCTGCCTGCATTCTGCATAATGGATGCACACGATTATGAGATCATCCATTCAACACACTGTCATTTCCCTCTGGAAATCAGGGTCCGAGGCTCGATCGTCTGGCAAGAACCACTGGGTCATTTATTTCGGAGACCATCGAGTTTACAATCCATGTAGGAAAAACTGAAAATGAGAGAGATGAAAGTGAACATAAACTTCGAGAGGGAATGGTACATAGTTTCTCCCATTTAATATGCTTCCAGGATCAGTAATTTTATTCCTATAAGGTGGACTAGTCTACCCCACGGTGGTCCCCACCACTGCTCAAATCTCAGATTTGGTAACATCGCGTATTTTAAGCGAGACGGTCAGAGCCGAACAGCAACAATGAGGCAGTCAGGGTTGCCCTGAGAAAATAACTTATAAAAGGTCCTTGAACAAGTCGAACAGCTGTCAACGTGTTATCGCCCATCGTAATTGACAGCGCTCACCACTCTTCGTTGTTTTCAACTTCATCGCCTGCTCCAACTCGACTTAGGAATACCAATAAATTCCTCGATAATGACACGCCGTACTGGTAAAGCTGTCTTCTGCGACCTTCGTAGTCCCCTTTGATACATTGAGAATCAGATCCGACCAATTGGCGGCATAGCGTCGGCTTCCTCTTGTGTGAGAGTCAAGAGGTCCAAAACACACCTGATAGGCCCCCGGATCGCTCTATGAACCAGCAAGTCTCGGTGCTCTCCCGGTCTCGGTGGCTCGATACCGTCGTATCGACATCAAAAGCTCCTGAATCATCGGGCTTAACAAGACTGGAAGAATCACCTCCATTCTACACGTCAAGGGCGCACCCAGTGCCTAGACAGCATAATGTCTGCACTAGCAGTGCTGGGCCCGACGCACTAGTCGAATCATCAACAAGAGAAACACTGTACAACCGTTTGCAAAGCGTTCCACCTGCAGAGGACGCAGAAGAGCAGACTGGGAGATCGATGAGAATGTATGGAGAACAGAGGAAGCAAAGGGAAGGTGAGTAGGGAAACAATGACCCTCTGTTAAAAGACAATCTGACACTGCACAAGACAGCTCAATCGGTAGATCAGCGCTGAATCCCGAGCAGTTGTCTTTTTGGGGGAAACACCTGGCGGTGAGTCCGTTGTTTGTCCGCAACTTATCTGCGCAGGGCACCAGTTGACTTCTATTTGGTCCCGTTCAGTCCCGCTTCAATGAAACTGCTACCAATGACGGCAATTCAATTTCGAACACTTCACGAAACTTGGAGATGCCACGGCCCTTTGGCCTATCGCTCTACGACTGTACGTAATCCTATGCATTTATATTCAGAGCTTATGGTTTTCGTAGGGGCAAAAGGACTCGGAATGCTCCCAGATCAGGAATTAAATCGTATCTTCTACCCGTTGTCTCCCATTGAAATACAAACCGCCGCCGGAACCTTTGAAACCAACTACAGTCGCTGCTCGTGGGCCGGAGGAATTTCGGCTGCCATCCAATGGGAGCAAGCCATGCATGCTGCGATTGAGCATCACGACAATTGTTCTCAATCAGTTATACGGGATGCGTTAGGCAGTGTGGTGATATTTCTGGGGCTCATTCACAAATATGAGAATCAGACGATGGTCGGTCGCAAAGTGGAAAAATATGTGCTCTTCTGGCTTACCATTATGATTCAGCCCGAGGATTATGCCACCGCATGCCTTTACCTCTTGCTTCGCAGCGTAGTCTGTTGCTCAGTTGCTATCGACAATCCCGATTGTCTAGTCGAAATCGCACACTTCCAAGGATTGCTGGACACTTGGTAAGTTCGGGCACCCTTCTGTCAAAGGGATATCATTCAAAATATTTTCAAGCATCTTGATAGGAGCTGCATACGTTGAATACCTTCCTGAAATGATTGATGATTACTCATTGATTCTGTCCGGGATGACCGAGGTGTTTGCGAGGGCCGTTCGCGAGCATCACGCTCCTCTAATCCCAACAGACGTATGTACATCATCTTGCTCTGCGTACTTTGAGTAGACGGGTCGCTTACGCGTCGTAGACTTGGTCTAGATATTTCCACGCCATGAATATCCTGGACTGTGCTTTCCCACCTACTATGCAACGCATCACCCTTGAATACATCCAACAGAACAACCTAGACGAGTATAATGTTCAACGTCGTCTGGGTACACGAACTGACCGGGCCGCCGTCCGAGGCACCGCTGTATTCAATGCATCTGCTAACATGGCAATACTGGATCACAAATGGGTAGGGTTTGCAGCCTACAATTGGAGAACGGAGCTGACATTACTCATTTCTTCAGCATCAACAAATGAAGACCCCTCTCACTGATCAAGAACGATCTCAGAACTGGTCCCAATACGTTCAAGCTATCGCCGACCTCACTCTCACTGTCCCAGACAATCTCCGACGTTTCATATATCGATCACCCCTGTCGCCGGGAATATTGGCGAGGCACCATATCCCGCCTCATTCGCAAGAATGAGTGCACGCACTCCCCTTGATGACTGAGACTGCGTCAGTGCGTCCGCTACTTCAGCACATCCCCTGGGTACCCGCAGACTGCGGTTCAGCATCCACGATCGGTGACAATCTGTATAGATATCGAGCGGATGCCCACAGAGACAGGCAATTAGGAAAGCTCGTGGGGTCTGCAGAAGTCCTTGAGGAAATTTCGCATGCGCGATGCGTGACTTCACCTTATTTGTGGTTCCAAGCTCTCAGAATGCCCTTACAGCGGACCTCGTAGGATTGTGCATACGCCAGATAAAGATATCATCACGCAGCACTGTTCGTTTAGTTCCTTGTATCTAGACAGTTGCCATATCAATCCGTCAATACTGACTGGCGATAAAAATAGAACTCGCGCGAAGTGTTCTGTTACTGGAGCTCGTGTGCCGGCACCTGCTCGTGCACAGCCATCGGCGGTCCGGAAGTCTCTTGAAGCTCTCAAGTGAGGTCGAGCCTCTTCTTCAGAATCCGGTACAGCTGTTTGAGCTCGGTATCAATGATTTACCGTTCTTCCGGGCGCCCAGAGCATAGCGCAAGAGCCCTTGCAATTGGCCATAGTTGAGTTCGAATTCTATGAATGGAATTGAAACCCTGACTTTGAGTCGAGAAATGGCTTGAAGGAATTATGCATAATGAAGCAGCTCAAAATGCCTGGGAGCTCAATGGGTAAACGCATCGCTGGCTTGAGCTTCAGAGCTCCCGAACCTAGGCCTGTTTCTATTCATCTTCGAAAGTCAGGGGACTCCTCAGGCTCACGACGGTCACGAACTTGAAATAGGTTCATCCAATTTTGGACTAGTTTTCGGATCGTGTAGCTGTCAACAAAGATGCCTCGTTTCTGGCAGCCATCAGATCGCTGCTATACGAAGAATAGGATGATCAACAGGAAGCGCGAAGCCTTCAGACGCATCAAGATAGATCTTCTTTATCTAATCCCCTTCAGATATTTTTGATATCGGTCTGGCTTGCACGCCATCTCGACTGCTCCTGAAGAATCTTCGAACCCACCTCATAACGAATCGTTTCTCCAATCGATTCCCCGGCTCACGATGTCCGATGCAACTGAAAGTGCTCCAAGTATACCATTCCTCTACTCCTCTTCTATGATTCAGGCTAATATATGCTGGTGATCGCCATTCAAGATCAACGACTTTTTAATTGGGTCTATATCATTCTTCAAGTCCTTGGGGGTCAAATTGGATTACCCATACTCCTCGTCACGTTCACTCTCAGCCGGACCGTCCGCAGACAATTAGTTGTCAGCAGTTTCTGTTTCACGTGGATAATCTCTTCGGTCTCTTTCTCCCTTTCGTGAGCTCAAACCATCGCCTTAAATATCCTCGCTATTCCTCATGGTCCTACAGGATGTATGCCACCCTGCTGGGTTATAGACCCGTATCGAGTGGTATGTGCTTAGGACAAGCCGTCCTGGTTGAAGCTTCCATAGCAATGTTCGGGTTCAGCGACTGCAGGGCTTTCTACTTCATTAATGGACAACTCACAGGACTTCTACTTCTACGCTCAGTCTGGCCCTCAATGTGCGTGGTCGAAGACTTTCGGTGTTTTCTAAATTGACCGACTCGGCTAAGCAGCTGTGGCTGGTCATCGTGGACCCCCGGAAGTTCTCTTCCCTCAAATGGCAGATTCTAGTAATATGCTCAGCAGTCCTTTACGCAACCTCTGACCGTCTCACTTCTACCCAGCTGTGCGCCCCAAGCTATATGACCTTCCTAATTCTAGCGATTGTAGCGTTTTGGGTGAAGTCTTTCGTCCTTCCCACATCATATGTACCTTGCTGATATAAATGATTTCCTGACAGAAAGGAGCGCGCCCTCTCACGGGACAATCCAATTCAGCGGTTTCAGCTGCCTTCTATTGCATAATCATCGGAGAGGGTGGAGTAGACAAGGCCAATATATCTTCGAAAGATGCATTTCCCATGTACGATTGTCCTGTCTCGTCGAAAACTCGATCCGTGTTGACTGACTATTTTTACTGAGTTTATTTGATGTATATGTGTTTTCCGCTATATTTCTGGGAAGCACTTTCATCTTTGAAGGTTGTCGCCTAATGATTGATCACCAAGTAATGCCCAACTTATCACACCTGCAGGACTGGTTTTGTATGAGCTTTTTCAGCGAAAGCGGAACCACGAGCCTTTTCTAGGAGACACATTCATGCGTGTTGGACTCTTCAGTCTATATAGACTGATTCCTTTCATGTGAGTCTCTCAAACCCGTTACAACAAGCTCGAGCTCAGAATGAGTCCGTCCAGCATGCAGCCGTTTGAGATGAAAAATGCAGAAGCAGTGCTATTTCCAGGATTTGGGCGACCCACTCCGAACGCTGTTTATGCTGAAGCATTCGAACTTATACAAGCTGCAAGTAGGTGTCTTTTGATGCCGACCGATTGGACATTTTTTTATCAACCTCTAGTACCTCTTATTGCATTCTGTATACTCGGGAGCAAATCGGTAAGTGACATTTCATGTTGCCCACTAACTAGCGATGACAATCGATCCAGGATATCCTTGCAGCTTGGGGGCTTCGGCGAGAAAAAGGAACGACCCAAGGTTTCGCCACAGTGGTGCAGCCTCTCGATTCTCCGACCAGATCGTCGGACATCGAAGGCAAGATAACAGAGATGGATTCGGTGGATCCACAGGCTTCAAATTTCTAGTTTACCTAACTATCTTACATGTATTCATCATATGCTTCTCGAATCAGACACACTTTCCAGTAGAAGGCCGCAAAACAATGTTACGTACCTTATTTTCTGCATTGAATTGAAAGATCACAAGGCGCTGTTTGTAACCCACCAAAGAGAGGACGCGTATGGGCCTGTTCCAATTCGCCATCGAGCCAAGCTCTCAGCCGATTGCTACCTTTTTGAGCAGACATCCATCGACCAGTCGTGATAGAAGTTGATCGCCCGTGTGTTGTGGGAGAATCTGCAGTCGGACAAACCAGCCACCCGTCTGAAACGCTTCGCCACTGATTAGGGGCCATCCAATACTGATTAGCAGGATTCGGCGCCGTTTGCATGTGAGCACTGTAGGACTTGAGATCTGTCTTGGCATCCCCTGGACCTGTCTTCCTGCCTCGTTTCCTAACAAACGAGCAATGCAGAGCAGGTTGCTGTGTATTTGGTTTTGAATGGGTGGATTCGAGTGTTGATCCGCCGAGACGAATCAGGCTGCCAGAAAACAAAGGGACTTGTAGCACCAAACGTTCATTGATGTTTTCTTGGTGCTCTGTCGAGTTGTGGCTTTGCCGCTTTGGTTAACCGTTGACCTAGAACAGACTCAGATGTCATGTATACAAGTGCGCCCAAGTTGTATATCTCGAAAAGAGGATAGTGAGCAGTGTGCAGGATGGGGAGAGGGGACCTTTCAATAAATGCAAAGTTCGATCCAGAGGGCTCTGCGGTCTTGACTCGCATGAGAGGGCATCTCAGCTCCCTGAGATCCATAAACGGGTCAAGGAATGAGTTCCCGAGCCATGCTGACTTACCTAACTCGTCTGCCTTCTGGCATTCGAGTTCAACCCCTCCTCTAGGAGTGGTCGCATCCAGAAGATCCTAGAAAGATGGTTATCGTGTTCAATGACTTCCGCGTAGTGCGGGGCATTTCTGAGCGCGTTGCCTGATTCAGAGTTGGGAGCTAACTGCAAACTCTCACCTTGACGGAAGACTCGTAGAACAAGCTTGGAATAGCGCAGCCTTGGTAGATTTACGATAGTTTTTGGAAAGGATCGATCAAGTATAGGTGCATCCGAACAGACTGAGTGAATGCGCGAGAGGGTCAGGTTGAGGATCACAAGCAAGGGCAGAGCTCGAGGTGCTTTCGAACAGACGATGCTGAAATATTTCTCAATCCATGGATCACTGGATACCTTAGGGATCTGATCACTGGTGGACATTCAAAGTCTTGGGTTGGAGGAAGCGGTGTAGAGCTGCGCGTCGGGACAGGCAAACTTGAGCAAACGATGGGCTCGCTGACTACCCTTCTTCCTACCAGTACTACCATTCCTTCAAATGTCTTCTTACCTGGGTAGATGGCTATCGCTACGTTCTCCCTCACTTGGCCTCAGCACGCCACAGCCACCACCAGCCGAACTACGAATATCTCCACCTCCAGAAATTGAGGTTGAAGATGCCGACGAAGATGATGATGAAGCTCCCGCATTTCCCAGTCTAGACAGTATCCAGCGCACCAGCGTTGCTTCTGCAAGTACCAGAGCGACGAATGAAGCGTCTGGGATACCTCGTATATTGACTGATCCAACGTTGATGCCACCACCGTTATCCTTGCCAACCCCTCGCCCATCCACAAATTCGACTTCGTTGATGCCTCCCCCTACAACTACCAAGGCGCCTACATCATTAACTCCCAAAGCAAAGAAGCGTGTTAAAGTGGCACTCACGCCTGGGCATAGCATGATGGATTGGGGAGCCCTGAAGAGTTCGGGCAAGGACTTGAGGGTGCGTCGGTCAACCTGTTTGAGAGAGAATGATTTCATTCTGATTGTCGACTACACAGGGCGTAGATTCTTTGATGAGAGTGACACCATCGATATTGAAACAACACAATAAACGCGATGACGCCTGGTCATCTTTCAACGGCAAAGTCTACAATATCACCCCATATATTGAATTTCATCCAGGCGGAGAGAAGGAGCTGTTGCGTGTTGCTGGGAGAGACGGTACTAAATTATTCGGTACGTACCTGTATAGGTGCTCCTGCAATTCGAATGACTTGCTGATTTTACCGCAGCTGCCACCCATGCGTGGGTGAACGTCGATTTCATGCTAGATGCCTGCTTGGTGGGATTCATGGTGTCCGAGCCTGCGTCATGAATCAGAAAGATGTCGTTCGTAGCTTTGTGATTGCACTCACTTCACATGTACTACACCATTAGGTGAGGTCTGTCTATTCTTTACCCCTATGCGATCTGACATCCTGCCTCCAGATTTGCACATACACTAGATGTTTTCATCTCATCCACTGTGCCTCTTTGATATAACATAGAGCCAATTCGGCCGGGACCTGACCAAGAGACAGATGCGGGTAGTGATGCATTAAGGGACTAACAAGGTGTCACTAAGAACGTGCTACAAGAGATGCGGAGCAAGGAATGCGGTGAAAGCAAGGACTAAAAAGGAATGTGTGAATGGAATGGTGGTAGCGCTCGAGTGAGAGAAAGTATAATCAACGTCGTTAATGTCCAGGCTCCGGAGTCGTTATTCCCAGGATAGCATGAACTCTCGTCCGACCAGCGCAGCTCCTGCAACGACGAAACTCGGGGAACCTTTTGAGATGGAATGGAATAAGTTTCAGAAGGAACTCTGGATTTTTCTCGACGTGGGAGTAGAAAACCCGGACAGCTGGGGCCATTGATAATAAGAGTGCGAGGGTGTCATGAGTCAAAGGCACGCAGAGCTTGAGTGTGTCAAGGGCGGGCATGCACTCGATTTCCGAGACGACAGCAGTGTCTTGGGACGTGGTCACAGGGATGCTGAGATCGTCTCGGATATCCAGGTAAATCATTTTGGGAAAAGAAAATGATGCGAGACAATATAACGCGAAGTCTCCGGGCGACACGAGGGTGAGGCGGCGAACATTCTGGAGGCCCTTTCGTTTCCTGTGATTGGATACTCTCCGTTCTAAGGATCGTCCGTAGAACAATAATCGAACGGTTTGTAATTGTTCCGCCACTTCCAGGAAATCGAGAAGATGATCGAGGTTCGAAATTGTGGAAGTATCGAGTCTCATCATTAGGTCGATGGATCGGAGATTTGAGGTCGCACGAGATGGAGGTTCGAGAGTAAAATTGAAGCCCCTGAGGTGAACGCTGCGGAGGTCCCCGAGTTCGAGAAGCGTGTTGAGAGGGACAGCTTGGCGTTCGCTCTGTGTATCGATTGACACCTGCTTTAAGGTAGGGGTGGCAAGGAGCATCTTCCCAAAGTCACGCCTTGGAGTAGGCTGTAACGTCATCTTCAACACCTCCAACGCGGGAAAGGGGTTTTCTTCTGCAGAGTACCAGCTCAAGTGAAGATGGTCCATCGTTAGTTTCTGTACATGTTTGATGTCTCCATTGAAATTGTTCTTCAGGACGTCCAATATCATCTCCTCTGTAGTGGCAACGAAGTGGAAGAAGAAGGGGGTATGCTGATGTCCGTCGAAGGGGTCGCGAAGTGTTAGATGGCGCAGGAAAGGGGCGGGAGTCTGGGACCAAAGAGGGAGAACGGCGTGCATCAGGTTAGCATGAAGATCGATTGACAGCTCTCGACAACGGGGAAGGCATAGCTTCGCGAATTCGATATTCTCCATGAGCCATGTGTCAATCTCCATCGTGGCGGAATATTTGAGCGATCCAAACATCAAATTGATTTGTCGATCCTTGCAGCGTGACAACGCCAATTGGGCTTTGGGAAGGCTCTCTGGCGTCAAGAGAATAATCTCTGACCAAAAGTATGAATCTTCGACTAGGGCGTCATTCCATGCTCGACAAACGAGACGCGCGTTGCAGAAGGTACGTAGAGCGAACAGCGGTTTTTCGGGTGGGGGACCAGGACGGTATTCGCAATCCATAGCGACTGCCTTCGCGATAATTAGAGAGAATATTTCCGTAGGAATGGATGCCATATGGTTAACGAGCGACGGTGAAGGAGTGGCTTCGGGGGAAGGTTCGCGATCAGGAAGTCTTCCTTTCGAACGAGTGTTATAGATGTGGGTGTGCGTATTTCGTTCAAGCTGTCGAGCTCGTCTCCGAGGCATGCTTCACGGCTGGATTATCGAAGAAAACGACAAGAAAAATCCAAAAGACGGGAAAGACACCAAAAAATCGACGTTCCCGTACTCGCGCAATGCAGGCCACGGAGAGGACTACAGTCGGACCGAAAGGACAGCGTTGGCAAGCTTGAACGAGGAACGTCGGAGATTGAAAAGGCAAGGGGCGTCCGTTGATTTTCCTTTTGTGGATCCCGCTCTTTGGGGATACTTTCACGTGCAACTCAGGTTGGAAGCCGAAGGGACCATCTGTGCTTACCAGCCGGTATCCTTCGGTGGCTTGCCATGTCGTCCCAAGTTGGTTTCCCTGCAAAAGCTCCTCTCGCAACTGTGACACGGCGTAAGCTATTGGTTGACTTCGTTTGCTAAGTTAGGGGCTCATTCGTTGTGGTTTGCTATAGCGTCGGAGGACATCTGGATCTTGGAATTGCACAATGGAGAGGACAATCGACTGACTGACATTTTCATTCGTGATTCTATAATGCCAGCTCTCGATCATGTTGAACGAGAGTGGAGGCAGGGCTGGCGCTCCGCTCAAGCGGCCAAGGACCCAAAGAAGGGAGCAGGCGCATTGATCATCGTTGGAAAGCGTGGGCAAGACAAGTTCTTTAGCAATGGTATGCTCAAACGAGGTCCGGGGAACTGCGATAGATCTGATATTAATGCTTTGCAGGTCTCGATTACAAGAACGTGGCTGGAAAGCACTGGTTTTTCCGCCGTAGGTTGAAATCATGGAAGAATTCGGTCTCGTTTCCTCAGCGTATAATGCACAGAAACCTTCAACCCCTTTATTTCGCGCCTCATGCTATTTCCCAGTGGGTAACCATATATGCTCTTGAGCCTATTTTTCTAATGCATTCATAGTCCCCACCATCGCCGCACTTAATGGCCACACATTCGCTGGAGGATTTCTTGTCGCAATGGCGTGTGATTACCGCGTGATGATCGATGGAATCAAAAGACGAGCATGGGGAAGCATGAACGAGGTCAGCTCATCATTTCGGTTTTTAGATTTCCGCACCCAAAAATTGACCCATGTCGCTCGCAGATCACTTTTGCCGCTCCTTGGCCTCGGTCATTCGCTGTCCTCTTCCGGGCGAAGACACGCGAACCGAATCTGGTGCGCAAGATCGCTCTGGAAGCAGCCCGGATCACACCTCAGGAGATGCTGGACGGAGGCCTGATTGATGAGATTGGCGGGTCTAATACCGAAGAAGTCATACAAACGGCTGTGAAACTGGGCAAGAAATGGGGACCCAATGCAGCTACTGGTGTCTGGGGTGTCATCAAGGTACCTACTTTTCTCCTTCGGGAGAAGCAGTCTGCTGATGGATGTCGACAGGCTGATATATACTATGATGTTCTGGATTCTTTGAGCCAGGATCTCCGAGCATCGAGTGCCGAAGAAGAAGATCTCTACGCGAAAGCTCGGTTGTGAACGAAGGATAAAGATACTCTTGGAAATGAGAACATCAAAATCATTGGCAACGTTCTGATCACTATCTGTACAATATCTCCCCGCATGTCTCTTCTTTCTTGATCTTAGTAGCAATGTACATCCGGATTTAGCATACGCTACGTGCGAGAAAATCACGATCTCAAATAGGAAGCTGATGGAGTCGCGCCAGTTACCACCATGGTGTGCCTATGCTTCTCAGTCGCTTCCCATCAACAATCCTGCCAACAATTCGGACAGTTCGTGTTCAAGATGACAAGTTCAGGGACGTAAATAACCCTCTTGCTTAGTTACTCATTATCAGTCGAGATGTTGAGTATCGGAAGCAGATTCAAGTCCACTCAGGAACATGCTCGTCGGCAGGTGGCAACCAACATGCCATGCCGTGACATAGCCTAAGCTGTAGGACGACCTATCAATCCTGCATAAAGGGCGCTCTGGTCAGCTTGATTTGTCCTGCTGGTAGGCATCCCATCCCTCTTCGTCAAGGCAGGCCCTTACATTCCTCGATTTCTTTTCCGTGGATTTTGCCAATGCAGACCTCCTCGGCGTTCAAGCTCCTGGCGAGCATTCTTTTTGTCACTCTTTTGTGTTTGGGAAATGGTCAGGCTAGTCCTGTCAAGAGTAGCAGAGGGATGGTGAAGATACCTATTCGCACTTTACATGCCAGTCACTACGATAAACGGAGTCCTATTCCACCAGTCATTGTGAGTACCGAAGTCGAGCTCTGCGAGCCAGTCTAATTTGTCCATCTGACAGCGTCATCAACAACATGCTAATCGGGCTCAACGACGATATGCTGCAATTACGGGAGGAACTCCACCGTCTGACGAAGAGCTTACTGCAAACTTGAAACGCGCAATCGACCACTTTCGACTTGGTCTTGCAGCTGCAGGGGTGAAGCATGATAAACGTTATGTCGTATTACCGCGGAGTGAGAATGGTCCCGGTTACAGCCATGAGACGTTAAACTGAATGCTTTAATCAGGAGCAGACCAACAAGGAGAAAGTGGCTCTATTGATGAACTCAGCCCCAGTTTACATTTCCGGTTGGGTCTCGCAGCCGCAGGCAGACAGCCCGGCTCAGACATCAGTGAGTGAAGCGGTGACAATAACAGGCGTCCGATGGTCTTGTTCATGTTGTTCGACAGCTCGAAGAGACGTAGGCAGCGACTCGAGTGGTCCCAGCTCGGGTGATAATCAATCATTCAGCCCTGATGGCAATACTCAAGGGACCTCGAGCTCATCCGACAGTTCTCAAGGAGTCAGTTCATCTAGTACGAACCAAGGTGTCGGTTCTGTCAACTCTCAGAACATCGGATCCACTAGTACGAATCAGGGAATCAGTTCTACCGACTCTCAAGGAGTCAGCTCTTCTAGTAACAGTCAAGGAATCAGTTCTACCGACTCTCAAAGAGTCAGCTCTTCTGGTAGCAGTCAAGGATCCGGTTCCGACGACTCTGAGAATGTGGGACAAACCCCAGTTCATCATACCAAATCTCACAAGAAGAGCAAGTCGGAGAAGACACGCAGAGCTCCTAAAAAGGATCAAAAAGGCGTCAAAGCGGACGTCGTAGGAAGCACGACTGACACAGTCAATGCCACGAGCACCGTCAGCGACACAGCCGACACCGTAGAAAATACTGGCGTGAGCTCAGTCGTCATCGAGGCCGAGGAGGGCAGCACGCTCACGCAAGCTAACCCGCCCTCGGATTCCAATACCATCGGGCTTGATATTGATTCCAATGATCTCGGATGTGAGCTGCATATCCTATCAATGGGTGCAAATGCTTAACAAACCATGCGCAGATGTTGGTCAAATTCAAATTGGCACTCCCCCGCGTAACTTTCTTCTCCTGATGGATTCAGGATCAGCAGATCTTTGGGTCGGAAGTGAAAATTGTCAATCATCGGCTGGCGGAGGGTGTGGAAATCATACATTCTTGGGATCGACATCTTCGTCGTCATTCCAGCAGGGCGACACCAGCTTCGCGGTCTACTACGGGAGCGGAAACGTTAGTGGAACGACCTGCGTCGACAATCTTAGCATAGCCGGCCTTCCTCTAGTTCAACATCAATTCGGCACAGCTGACACTGAGAGTGCCTCATTCGCGTCGAATAATGTGCCCTTTGACGGGTAGGTAGCCCGAGCACACAAATATCGGTCTCGAGCTGACGAATTCTTGATAGCATCATGGGCCTTGGACAAGGTATTCTCTCGAAGCAAGGAGTACCTACACCCGTGGAGTCGCTTAAGACAAATGGCGAAATTCCGGCCAGAATCACATCGTTCAAGATTCCCCGCCTCGCTGACGGACTGAATGACGGCGAAGTGACATTCGGGGCTCTTGACCCATCGAAATTCGATGCTCAGACGTTGACTCCAGTTCCCAATATCAATAAAAATGGATTTTGGGAAGCCCCGATGTCCGTCCTTGTCAATGGTCAACCTGTGATCACCGGGGCGCGGTCCTCTATTCTCGACACCGGAACCGTGAGTTCGAACTAACAATATCTAGTTCAGAGGCTTATGCGAATTTCCTGCAGACAGTGATTTGTGCACCCCCTGATGATGTGGACGCCATACACGCCGCAATAGCTGGTGCGCAGAAACAACCGAACGGAAGTTTCACTGTCCCATGTACCTTGAACGACACTGTCACCCTCACATTTAATGGGCAGCCTTTTGATATTGATCCTCGTGATATTGCGAGTTTCCCAGTGAACGTCTTAGATCCTGCCGGCGAGTGCATGTCAGGCATTGTCCCTGCCAATGGGTCTACTAGCAGCACTCAATGGCTGACGGGAGACGTCTTCTTGAGTGCGTAAAAATTGTTATTGAATTTTGCCCCGAGAGCTAACGATCAGAACAGAGAATGCATATTTCTCGGTTGACGAAGACAAGAATACGATTTCTTTGGCCAAACTCACGTAGCCATGCCTGTTTGGCCTGCGTGCACTCAGCTCAGAGCTCTACCTATTTGACGTATTAGTGATGCTACTGTATGTCGTTTTCCGAGGTTCATGAAATGACATTCAGACAGCCACTGAAGTTGTGCACCCGGAACGCCAATTGATTCACAAATCGGGATTCTCTGCATGATGATTCTCTACATATTTGTGTGCCGTATAAAATAAACCCTTCCAGGTTATGTTGTACCTGATTCATGAGGCAGAATGTCGGCAGCATTCGTATTTGGCTGTGCTTTCTCACCTTGCCGATTGACTCGGTATATTACACGATGCCGCCATCGAATATATCTTCTAAAGGCTGTGGTTGGGCACTGGTTACCGAAACTGACCGGGAAACGGACGGATAGCAAGAATCCTATATATCTGCGCAACCTCTGAGTCGCCTGCTCTTTATCTGCGATGCCACGCCCAACGTTGCAAGACGCAAATTTCAGGCCCGTCCCCCGAGACAGTCCTATCAGCACTTTTCTTTCTCGACAGGACACGGGGGCACGGATCTTCGTCACTAATGTTGACCGCACGAGCACCAAGCAAAAATTGTACGTTCTGGATGACGTTGCGCCGCGCTGCACGATGAACTGAGGCTTGCTCTAGAAAGGCTATTGGGATAAACTCTGCTATCCATACCGTCATTATCGCAATTGCTGTATGGCGTATCATGTCCAGCGGAGGAAAATACCTGCCGATCCTTCTACCGGGTGGTATGGGACTGATGGACAAGCCCGGTGCTAAAGTTTCGCAATCCATGACGGAGTTTTTCTGGACGTCGGTCAATATTCTCATCGACAGTGCCCTCGCAATCCTGCTCTCAAAATTCACGTGGCCCTACATTAGCGGGATGCTTTACACCCGGTTACTTTGGGGCTTCCAGCAGCCTGAAGTAGTCTTCCGGGTACCTCAAGATTGGATGCGTACCGACTGGGCAAAGCTCGGGCCTGTGAATGGGAGACAGAAACGTCTGCAGCATTCATTGAGTATCCTTGATAAGGAGAAAGAGGATGCTCAGTCCGGCGACATGCATGCTTTGGATCCTTGGTATACCGACTACGACACGATGAGAGCTGCGTATGAGGCCGCAAGGAGTGGAGAAATTCCGCTGGGTTCATGGGAGCTGAGCGTCTGGGAAAGGGACCCGGAAACCTTGGAATGGAGTGTTTGGGAAGTCTGGAGAGGAGATTACCGAAATAATCGATGAGATTGAGCACCCAGTAAGCTGAACTCTTACTGCAAACGAGCGACCATTCAAACTGATTCACCCACTGCCAGTGTCAGCGACGGAGCAGAGGTACATAATGATGTACTTATTAATCTAAATGATGGATCAGTTTGACTACTACTATTGGCCTGTCAGATTTACGTCCGCAAGCATCAAGGTTCCCAGAACATTTGTGACTGTCGCGCAACTCCTCGTGTCTGTGGATACTGAGGTAGCAAGGGACGGCGATACGATTCTTTCTTCCATTCTCGAGGTTTACGCCGTATGCGCTTGCCACTGCTGGAATATCCCAAGACACGTCGAAGGATCGACACAAAGGACAGGGACTATCAGATTCTGATAACGTTTCTGGAGTCTATAATATGCTGCATCATAATCCATACCAACTACTTCTACCGCCTGGATTATGCAGATTCGTCTGACCGATCTTCACCAAAGTCGTAGCAGACTTCGTAAGACCGGTCCCGATTTGAGGCAATGATCGTCCTCCTCCACGTCCACCAGGTGGGGGCGAGGGTGAGCCTGGTGGCACGAGGGGAGAAAGCGCATCTAATAGAGGGCTAATTGTCGCGCCTGGGGTAGTTGGACGAAGAGTAGCACCATGTCTTGGTGCTGGTGGTGGAGATGCTGTTCTGGGAGGAGATCGTGGCTCTGGTGCGGTCACAGAGACAGGCAAGAAATTTTCGGCGTGCCATTCGTACCACACCCGTTGTTTGTCGGATAAGCGCCAGATCGAGACGTGGAGTTCAGAATTCTCGGGTAAGTATAGGGCATCCTTCGACAATGTTTAGAGGTGGAAGATGACCGCTATTTGAAAGCATACCTTCAAAGGGAAGAAGAGGGGAAACCAGCTCGTCATATTCGGACTGATGTTATGCATCCGATCAGGATGTATGCTGAGCCCTATATCGCCATATAACACAGCTTCGAAGTATCCAGCAAAACCGTGCAAAGTGCCTGCAGTTGGGATATGAAACTTGAGTTTGACCGATCTGTTGTTATGACTGTTCGTTATTGGGAATCCTGAAACCAGCCAAGGTCATTTTCGTTGCCGAAGAAAATGCTAATAAATCAAACCTTGGAGATCGAGGATGGCGTCTTTCCTAGGATGGATAAAATCCCAGCACTCTTGGATCTTCGGCCCGCACTGCGTTGAGGATCTGGATTCGTTCCCACTCCCGCTTAATATGTTGACCGCCTGGAGCGACACGACATAGGGCGTTTCGGCATCTTTGAGGGCTTGATCTCGTGATCTCACTTCATGGAACAATTTCGATGAAGACAATGGAGCGAGGAACGCCGTGTACGAGACAGGGATGCTTGTGCCATTCGCTGGTTTTCATTCCAATGTCAGGTGTGAAAGCTTTGTCACGACGTGCACGTACGTTTCAATATACGCATGACACCGTCGAGACACTCTGGACTGAGCTCATTGTCTCCGAAGCTCCCTAGCAGTTCGCTCACAATAATATCGGCCTTCTCGTTGTCGGGTGGAAGTGGCATCTTGCGCATGTCGCCATATATTAATCGGACTTGCGACGACCAGGAGGTCTGGTTTCTCTCTTGCAGCCTTTTGGTAGTGAGCTTTCGGCGGACAAAGGACCTCAAACGGTACACCCACGTGACAAAAGCACTTGGATTCTTCTCAACTGCGAATATAGAAGCTTTTCGTCCACTCCTCTCCAAAGCTCTGAAGCTGCAGTCAACCAAAGGACCCCGCCCGGCTCCGACCACATAAATGTTGCTGAAAATGAGTGTCAATAGGTTGAAGAGGAGATACACTCAAAAATAAATACATAGGTTTGTTTGGCGGTCGATCGAGCAGAGCTAAACAAACCGCCTACGCTGTTCCTTGAAACGGCTTTGAGCTAGGCTGGACAGGACACACCTTCTCGTACTGATCGTATTTTGCAGGACACCGCTCGAAGATATCATATGTCAAACTGCCAAGATTGTCTTGCAGGGGCTGTGTCGACAGACTTGAGTATATTTCGGACTAGGCTTACAATGAATTTCACCTGCAGCGGGGCTTGAAGCCAATCATGCCACCCTTTACTGAAGTTTTCAACGGTCCCTTCCGTCTCCTGGGCAACTATGGCAGGCGATGTTTTCTCAAGATGACGGACATATTGGAGGTATGAGGAGCTTCCCCCAGCTGTATGGACTTTTGCAGAGACTTGTGACAATATAATTGTTGGTCGAAGCTTAAACAAAACATGAGGAGAATTCGATGCGACTGATCACCGAGCGTACCTTCACGACATCCCTGATGAAAGATTGGGTGGCTTTTGTCAAGACTGGATATCCCTTTGCGTTTGGAATGAATGAAGCGGCCGGAAGAAATACATGGCGCAAAGGTTCGCCGAACCAGCGTTGCAAAAGAGTGGCGCTTGGAGGTAAAGGCGGAGTCAAATCCAGGCCTATCGTTGGATGTGAGATATGGAACAATAATGACAACTATGATGACCCACTGATTGAGAGACGGGGATTTGAGTCGCATATAGACCTGATGGAATCCCATATTTCCCAGCTCGTCCCTATATCTTTTTCACTTGGAGGAACCACTGAAACAGTTTCCGATGATATCTTCGGAGCAACTGAAGGGTAGTAAACAGGCAATCGGATCGAAAGCTGTGTTTTTGAGGTGTATCCCAGGCTTCCCAGAGCTGCGTTCACCGCTCGAGCATAAGAAGCGACATGTTCTCGGTTCCTCGGCGGAGGCAGGATCACATTCGAAATGCTGAGATAGTTGGCATATGCAAGCTCTTGAAGCAGAGCCAGTTCTGAGTCGTGACGAACCCATTCGTCTGGAGAATCCAGGTATATCCAATCGGACGCAAGTCCAATGATGGATGTTGCTTCGTCCAGGGTCGTTGGAATGACTTCTTCGCGTTTGAAAGCCACAACGCCTGACCGCCATAGTTCTGCCTTCTGCTCAGCAGATGGATCTCTAGGCTTCGTCTCGTCTTCTACGATACACATCTCGTGCCATCGTTGCCGCCATTTGTCGTTGGTAAGTGGGATGCAGACCGAATCATATCGGGAAGACCGCGTTTCTTCGATGATTTGGAATAAAGCAGATGTATCCGGTTTCTCTTCTTTGCTTTGAAGCAGCTGCGTGAGCTCTGGCAGGGTGAAACGAAGGGCAACTGGGGTTGAGTCCATTTTCGGGCTTTGACGCCCATGATGCCGACTGATCGAACTCTCCCATATGCGACGCAATATTTTGTCTTCGCAGAGCCAGGATCTCAGGGAAACCTTTGGGGTTGTCTCTTACTCTCATGTGGGTCAAAAGCTCTATCTATGCGCTGCTCCTGGTGAGTGTTTTGCATTATCTCATTGAATGCTCTCTGACTGAAGTGCGTGTTCGTCGTCGCAGGCCGGGCTAACATGGCGACTTGCACGACCTGGTAGCAATATTCTGACATTGCCACCACTCCCTGCAAACTACTCATCCTTTGACTCGTGTACGATTGTCAAAGAAAATGCAGACGCTCCCGTACCTTTGAAGTACTGTGAGGATGCAGTGTTCTGGCAACCAGACTCGGGTTCCAATAAGCAATTGATAATGAGTTGTGACCCTAATCGAAAAGAATGGAACACTGTCATGGTATTGCTCTAGGCTCACTGGTTGAGTCCCTCACTCATGTCCATCGTAGGGTCCATTGAAAAATCCCAATTCTCGTGGGGCACTTTGGCTGTATACACCGGGCTCCCCTGGTTCAGCAGAGCCCATCAAAATTAAAGGATATCCCCCCAATGCTGATTTCCACCCTCTGGGAATTGATGTCCTAACGCCGTCAGGATCAGATGTCACCTATCTATACGCCGTAAACCACGGACGGGATATTTCGACAATCGAAGTTTTTACGCTATCTCACGACAAGTCACCCATTGCGACGTACCAAAAGACTCTCAGGTCTTTACTATTCCGGTCGCCCAATTCCATCACTCTCACGTCGGCGAACTCATTTTACCTCACACACGATCACTTCTTCACAAGAAGACTGCCACCTCCCATGGGTATGGTCATGCCCATGGTAGAGACAATGCTCACTCTCCCGCTTGCGTGGCTTCAGCACGTTCGAGTCAAACCAGATGGCAAGCTGAGCATCTCCCTAGCCGCCGCCGGTCTTGCATTCGCAAACGGTGCATCTCTCTCACCCGACGGTACTGAACTGGCCGTGGCATCTTCATCGTATCAGGTTCTTTACATGTACGAGCGCAATCCATCAACGAACAAATTGCGCTACAAGTACAAAATCGAAATTCCTTACTCGCCCGACAATGTCTCATATGACGATGAAGGTGGCATCGTCGTGGCTGGCCATCCTCATCTCAAATCTTTGAGCAATGTTGCTTATAGGAAGGCCTCTCATTCTCCGAGTTGGGTGGTGGAGATCCGTCCTCACCAATCGAATGGTACCATTTACGGAGCGCTCGATGATTCTAAGACGCCTTTCCCTATGGCAAGCCGTATGTCTCAGCCTGAGACACATATTGTGCGAACCCTTTATCAGAGCGATGGAAGTGCGTTTTCATCGACGTCTACGGGGTTGATCGATTCGACGACTGGTACTATGTATGTGACGGGTCTATACGAGCACGGCTTACTTGTTTGCACAAATTAGATGTGATTGGACCCAGATGTCCAAGATATATTCCTAGGATTTAATTACTATTTAGTCAAATATTAGTCGATTCAGATTCCGTAAAACCCCAACTTGTTGCGGAATGTTCAGCCCTATGCAGACTACATTCCATAGCGGCAGGGCCGGCCGTCGAATCCTGGTCTCGGATGTTTCGGTTGAGCATGAAGCTGAACAGGAAATGTGACTCGCTTCGCGACTGACTCTTCCTCGCTCCCCATTCGCGCAGTCTTCGCTCTCCTGTCTCGGAACGTACCAGTTCTAGTGCGAAGCAGGTCTACAATTCAATTAGAATTTCGCAGGACAACTTGGAAAGGGGTAGATCAACATCAGATAAGACAACCGGCGGAGCCTAAGACATTCCGCATCCTACGCCTATATAAACCTGGTGGACTACACCCGCTTCTTCTCTCCTGTCACCGACTTTGCGACTCTTGGATCGCACAAATCCCTCAGGCTCGCGATTTCTTTTCTTCACTGAACTTGTTGAAGGTCGGCCGGGATTAGATCTCCGCTGAGCGGCTTGTCGAAACTCCGAACATACGACCGCAGGGCCCGTGCGCTAACAGTTTGGTTCGGATCGGAGTTTGAATCGACCCATTTCTGGCCGGAACACGTGAACCCGTGCTCTGCTGTTAGAGTCTCCCCGCCTTCTCTCACAACACGCACCGCTCATCGCGTCCAAACACCCTCGCCGTCGTTCACAATGGGTGCCAAACACGAAGACGTCGTTACACATATCCAAGCCGATTTTCCGCGTCCGGCTTTACCAGTGGAGCACGCGAACCCCCTGATCAGAACCAGTTAGTCTTTTATCTGCCGCTATGGGCTGCACGCCTGCACTAGCCATACTGACGCTGTGGCCATCACTAGTGGACTATTCTAAGCCCCCATCAGTCAAGTATCAGGTTATTGAACGCGAAGGACAGGAGATCATTGTGAGATTTCATTTTAGATTGGGCTCGTGTTCTAGCGTCTTAATAACCCAATGACTGCAGGTCGGACGAGTCAAAGTTTCAACACCTGGTGGTGGACATGCTTTCCTCCTACGGCGATTCGATACTGGTGCTGTCTCACTGACGACGATGTTCCGAGCCGCCTTCCCGTCAGCCCCTGACGAAGCGGAGAAAATCGAAACAAATTGGGTGAAACAAACCTACGATACCGCAGGCGCGAATGGGACGGCACAGAATGGAGGGCCCCAGCGATTGCGACTGGCTGGAACGTGGTTACCGCCAGATGTTGCAGCTCAGCTTGCAGAATCCTACGCGATCACGAAAGTCCTCTTACCGCTGGCTGAAGCCACCCCTGATCCCAGCGTTGGTTATCGAAAGCACACCAAGTCGACACCAAATCACTCCGCGACGAATGGTCAAACGGCATCCCCGCCTTCCTCTAGGAGGTCCCCTGCTTCACCAAGCGCTGCGCCGCCGACGAAACGCCGCAAGGTCTCTCCTGCACCAGCCCAATCACCGCCTCCTGCGCCTGCCCCTATGACCACGCGCGCCAGATCCCGAGCATCGAAGAGTCCTGCTCCCGCACAACTCACTTCCGCCAATTCCTCCCCTACCAAACCTCGCTCGAGAGGTCCTACAGCGCCGCCCACCATCCCTGAGGAAGAGACTCTTCAACTTAGTAGCCCCGATGTCGAGGCAGACATTGCTGCTTCTCAGGGTCTTGTAGAGGCAATCAAAGCCACCTACCAGGATGCCAAGAATGGAGTAAAGACTCCAGTGAAGAACCTTAAACGAACTGCCGAAGAGGCGGCAGATAAATTTACTTTCCAACCAAAGGAGCCAGAAACCGTCGAACGTGTTATTGTAGCCCCTCGACGGTTATTCAGAGCACCGCAGCGTCAAGCTGCTGCCTGGGGAGCATTAGCGTTCACCATTGGTTTGGGAGCAGCGTAAGTCTCTATCAGCATCACATTTACGTCTTCTCATGAGCCATCGGCAGAGCATGGCTGCCCAGTTTCTTCTCTTGATCACCGGGAAGCGGAATCTAGTCGTATATTAGTGTGTGTCTTGTTTTGTTACGTGTTCCACCTTCTTTCTGTGCTTGTTTGATGTGAATACCATGGTATATGCACGTAGGTGGGTGTACCAACAGTCATCTTTGTTTAATAATATAAGCAACATCTATTCATTCTCGCCTTTAATTTTAATTATTTTACTATGAAAGATGAGAACAAGGGTTGCACTGTATCGGACATGGATTCCAAGCCTGTAGGGTTAGCGCAATACATCAGTCTTTGTGGCAACTCCTTGACTGCATGGACCAGGCGGTCGACGTGGATGTTATTCGGCTTCCGCAAAATCGCTGTCAAGCAGATTGTGAGACACTTTCCGGTATTTTTGAAATAGCGCCTCGAGTCTTGAGAAAAAGCATCCATTCTCAGAAAAGACACAACCGTACAGAGGTCACAATGCGGGGGTAGTAAGTGAAACGCCAGTTCAGAGGAATAGGTAACCAATACGCGCGATTACAGCCGCTGGGCACTACTGAGCAATCTGACAATCTCAGCCTGACCGGCCTTATCTTCCGCCTTGATATACATATCAAGGGCGTCTCGGAAATAGCAATGCGCAGTCTTAGTATCACCCTGAAGAGACGCTACCTTGCCTAAGCCAGACATGCAGTTCGCCCAGTGTCGTCTGAGTCCAAGGTATCGGATGAGTTCCAGGGTGGTTAGATAGAAAGACTTGGCGCTATCAGCGTCTTCTTCAGCCAGAAGCACGTCGCCCAGGGCTAGAATGCACTCTGCGAAGGCGCATCTCTCAGGGATCTTACGGTTGAGTAGCGTAGCGACGATCAGGAACGAATACGCAGACGGATAGCTTTGACGTTGAAGCGCTATCCGACCTAACTGATAGAGCGAGCCAGCTTCGACATCTGGGGATATGTCTTTTTGTCGGCGAACGTGAACTCTAGCTTGTTGAATGTGGGTCACGGCTGTGGTAGTATTCCCGCGACCCATTTCAACATGCGCTATTTCCAGGATGCACCGAGCGGCGTTGCCTGTGTGGCCGAGCTCATTAAACCGACGAAGAGCAAGGTAAAGCTGCGTTAGCGCGTCTTCCCAGTCATCTCGTTTAGAAGACACCATGCCTAGGTGCATAGTATACATTGCGATCCACTCCGGTTTCCTCCACTTCACAGATAAACGATACGCTTTGTGAAGGAAGTCGTAAGCGTCTGTGAGCCGAGACTGTGACAAGTAATTTGTGCCGATGCCAAAGAGGCTATAGTCGTATTGCCTGGACTCCCCGAAGATCTCAAACTCCAGCTCCGAGGCTCGTTTAAATGATGAAAGAGATAGTGGGATTAGACCACGATTGTGCTGGATCGCAGCAAGTTGCTTCAGACTCCAAAGAGCTGCCGTTCGCAGTCCGTGTTTCTCAGCCATGTCGACCACCAGCGTGATTTCATCCATAGCCTCAGCTTCTCTACCAGAAGCAGAATATGTGCTAGCCAGGGCACGCCGACATTCCACAAGCTTGACGTGGTTATTTCTCTTCTCATACAGAGAGATCGCTTGTAATGTCAGGTCGATGGAAGTTTGTTGATCCTCCATGCGACGATATGAGATACCCATGCACATGAGGCATTGAGCCAGGCTTTCTGCATCTTCGGGATCGTTTCGTTCTAGGTAGATATTCTCTGCCATCCGTAACGATTTAAGATCTTCCAGGTTGTTTCCTGATATGTTGAAGATGTATTGATGGACAAGGCAGTCGGCTTCGAGCTTTCGGTCCTTCAATTCACGACTGGCTGCTAATGCCAAAGAGAAGAGACCTGGAGCAAATCCAGGAATCCAAGCTGCATCTCCCACTCGAAGGAGGGCTTGTATAGCTCCTGCTTGCGGATGGGGTCCTTGCAATGCGTCCAGAAGAACAGAAGCCATATTCGCTACTTCAAGTCGCATGGCAACAAGATCTTCGAGGGTCGTTTGGGCGGTACGTTCATATGATGAGAGGCCCTCGGCGAATTTATAGTAATACGCTCTCAAAGGTCGGATTTCGTCGGATGTCAAGCGAAGATGTTTCAGAACATACTCTCGGACGGGACAAAGGACTCGAAGATGACCCGAGACATCTTCGTAGGCTAGTGATACTTGACGTAGAGTCGAAACGGCGGCAAGGACTCCTTCATCGTCAGATACCATTGAGGGAAGTGAGGAGGGAGCAGCACCGTCCGGGAGATGCGACAAAATCTGCAAGAGAAGGCACGCTCGGGAGGAGCTGCGAAACCGCTCGCTGGATAGTGTGACTTGGATGGATACGTCGACGCTGGAAAGGCGGTCTTCGTATCCCCGCGTGAGCATTGCTGTTTTCTCATCATTCCATCGCGCAAGAAGTTCCGAACATGGGGTATATTGGGCTAGGTTGGCCATGAGAGTCACAGCCAGCGGTATCCTGTCGGTAACCTCTAATAAAGCGTCAATGCCTTCATCTGCCTCAGACGTGTCTGAGATAGCCATGAATGTGAGCTTCGTGGACTCGTAGTCCAAGGTAGGTATAGGCGGAAGGAAGGGCCTTTTCCAAAGAACATTGGCCGGACGTTCTGCCCCACGCATTGTGATAAGAAGAGAGACCGTCTGAATCCCGGACAGGCCAGCCAGAACGTTTTCCACCTCCGTCCTACAACTCGCAGTCTCCCAAGGCGTCTCTAGGTTGTCTAAACAGATCAAGGTGCGACGCCCGGAGTCGAGGAGCGTTCGTTTGATATCCGCCAGACTCAGCTCGCCCGTGAGACCCAGCGACTGGCCGATCGCGGTGGTGAGGGCTTTGGCATCCGGAATAGCCTCACAGGACACAAAGATACGACATTTGCCATATTGAGAAACAACTGATTGATTGTGTAGGGCCGCCAAGGCTACACTTGTTTTCCCCATCCCACCAGCTCCCAAAATGGCAATGTTGACTTGCTCATCTTCGCATAGCTGGGATACGACGGTTTCAAGGTACGCCGTGCGACCGAAGAATATCTGGGGAGGCTCAGGCAGGGGAGATCTGCTATGTCGTTACTTCGAGATGCCTTTGGCTCACAAGGACACACACCCGTCATTTTCCGAACGGCTGGACGCATGCACCACAATGGAACTTGCAAGTTCCTCCTGTTCCCGGAATGCGTTCGACAGGGTATCGCCTAACTCGTCCGCGAATTTCTCGGCACTGTCGGCGAATCTTGACAGTCGATCGAGATTGCGTAATTTTGAATGAAACTAGTATGTTGTAAACATAAAACAAGCCAGCCAAAGAGGTTGAGAAGTCGGCGTACTAGGAATAATGAAAGGCATTTATCCCAATCGTCTTCACAGCTCTTCAGGAAAGCGTCGTCGCTGGAGGCGGAGAAGAATTTAGACAATTTGCCACGCTTGGTTCGTTTCCTCAGTCTATCAAGAATGCCTTCCAAAGCCCTACAGAGTGTTGGATTACGAATGTTGTTATCCTTGAAAGCACTCACGTCAGAAGCTGTCCAACGTTCCTCACCATTTCTTCGGACGCTGTTTCAGCCACTTCTTGAACGGCACTCGAGATGACCCATGCTGTCTCCAATACCCGGTCTCCGAAACTGGTGATATCTTTATTCTTCTGATTCTGTGAGTGGCTTCGGCGTAAATTTTCTACTTGTGACTCGTAAAGATAGTAGACTCGCCCTGGAGGTCTATAGCAAGAAAACGGAAAAGACACCTCAACTGAGATGGGTTGAGTGATTGGAACTCAGAAATGACGTACCTCGTGGATTAACAACGTCAAACTGGCAATGATTTTTGCGTAAGGCGAAGACGAGACCTCAGCGATAGCTTTGAGACCCAACAGAGCAGACTCAATATCTGAACGTTTGATACCTGACATTGAGAAATGGGAGTGGGTGTGTCTGGTTAGCCGCCAGCTAGCGAGCTGGGGACCTCTGTTCCCTGTGAGTCCCGGCCATCCTCGGCTAAAGAAAACTTCTGCGCTGGGCTAGCCTCTGAGCAGGGTGTCGGTATGCGTAACAGGCTTTCTGGCGCATCCCAGGCTCGGACTGGCCTGCGTTCGAGTAGTTTCGCGATCAAAGTATATGAAGCAACGACAAATAGATCCAGCAGGAATCATAGAAGAAGTACAAGCAGCGAGGCCTGTCATGGATATATCGAGTCTGGTCGGTAACTGACGTTGGTATCGTGTTCTGCAGGGTTCACTACTAGTCATGCTAGCGTCGGAAACTGCCGATTTGCACTGCAGTCAATGCGTAGCAACTTGCGACCTTAAGGCAGAAATACGTTTTGCAATGAACCTTGCCATGATCTTTGCAGACCTCAGGTTATGTAAGGCTTCCGCTCTGGAGGAATGAATTTTTGAAAACTTCTTTGGAATGATCATGATCATTGCAAGGTTCGGAATCGGAATCGGACTTGCCGTCTGATACACCATCAAGTACACCAGAGTACACCACCATCTCGTGTGCCCTGTTCTGTGGCTGCTGAATTTCTCTTTGATGCGCCAATTGGTCTATTTGAGTCACACATTTTGAAAGAAAAGGTATCAAGAATTACATCCAATTCGAGGTTGCGTTAGATACTAATCACAGGAAAATACACCCATGCAAGGAGCAAGGGCCCGGGCACACTGCGATCCCCAGTCTAAGGACACATTGCCCACGATAAACATGTGCTGACCTTTCTGCTCCCGACGACACTTCTACTTGCAAGAGATACTGAACTCGCCTCTAGACCTCCCCGGTACTCGTCACTCATCTGGTTGCGGCGGAATTGGCAGAACATGTATCCCTTTCGTTATGGGAGAAGGCACATCGATCAGTGGGCTCTCAATCAGCGGCACCAACTAAATATGCAGATATATCCTATGCTTATCTGATCCTCCCTCCGGGCTGACCACCACAATGACGCCTTTCGACCCTCCGTCGTCGATGATTTGGAGAAGAGCAGCGATACCGACATGTACAAACGGCATCGCCCATGGGGCCTGAGGGCTCTAGCCGTGATCTCAACGGTTTACCCATCTCTGGCCCTGATATCTTTGGTTGCTTTGCCGTGGTCGGCTTCTGTGAGAGAACATCAAGATCTTGGTGGTGGCATTGCATAAAAACCTCCATATCGGCATCAATAATCTCTGACGGTGCTGAGCCTGAGTAGTTACTTCGTTCCCATACTTGTCCAGCGACCAGGAATGCGCGTGTATTTGGGGCGTCTCCAACCTTTTTCTTTGCAATGCATTTTGAAACTCCTCCGATCTTTCGTGGGCAGAACAGCTGCAAATCAACGGTGTCTCATACTACAAAGTCGATTGCTAGACAAGTCATTATACTACTACAATACATGCAGAACTGCTTTATAAATAAGCGCTCGCTCGATCTTCCAGGAAAGTCTTGAGAAGCAATGCGATATTTTCGCTTTTCGTGACACCACTCTTCTCCAACGTCGCCTGACATCTCGTCATCAGGCTCACAATCTCGCCCACTAACTCCCCGGTCATGTTCCTCCGCGCACGGTCCGCACTGATTGTCTGCCGCAGCCGACCATCGTGGTGCCCTGTAGATTCCTGCATACCGAGCTCTTCAACATCCATGTTCCCAGAATGTTCGCTCAGCGATTTTGATAGCCAAGCTACAGTCTGAGTTGCAATGAAGATAAGCGACGCCTCTGCCATGTGTTGAGCTGCAGATTTGATCTTATTCGTATCCAGAGAAGGCGTCGTTCTATTTGCGTTCGTTGTAGGCGCTGAGTTCGAGAGACGAACCGTCGCCTCAAGCATATCACAAGCGCGGGAGGCAAGCTCTGATATCGTTCCTAAAGACGCTGGCTCGCTTAGGTTGACTTTGATATGCTGCGGACAATCAGCATCGGATTAAGAATAGGCACAGGAAGAACTTACAGGAACGAGAAGGGTGATCGTCAAATCTTTACGCTCAAGCTCCTCGCGCGACAAGATACCCTGCGACCCACTGATGGTTGATAGTGTTGCGACTAGGTTGCTTGCAGTCAAAAGTAATCTGTAAATATAGCGTGATTCTACGGGCCTCTTGCTGACGTCCAGCAGGTCCGCCAAGCTGTGGGTAGTCGAAGGCGACAAGCCGTCTCCTGTTTTAGGAGGGTCGAGTGTACCGCTGATCTCTAGCAAACTCGCCAAATGATTAGGGTGAGTAAAGGCATAGTTCAGTTGCTGAAGGAACGTCAGCGCCGGTTCGCAAAAGGCTCGAAGTATATTCATGGGCGTTGTATCTCGCCTGAACCCCGCAGAACAGGCCTCAGCCATCAAGCGGAACATCTCGGATAAGCGTTGCATTTCGTCCACTGTCGAAGACGACAGAGTTTCGTCGACGGTCCAGGCGAATGCTTGACCGATGCGTTCTCCATGGACCTCGATAAATGCACATAGGTCGAGTTCCACGAAGGTGCCGCGAGAACCGATAGAAGCAATGAGAGATGAGACGATGGATATCACGGAGCACCAAACTTCACTGGGAGCGTCCGCGGACAACCTACTGCAGGCAGCCATGATGCCTTCCGTGGCTAGGCGTTCGGCAGCACTAGGGTATTCCACGATGGTCATGTAGAAAGATAGCAAAGGGAGTATTCGATCTGGCTGCACTCCGTTTCTCGCAAACAAGAGTGCGAGAAGCTCGACGCTGATCCGAATCAAACCAAGCTCGAGACACTTGCTCAACCACAGTGACGGGGGAAGATCCAGTTCCATCCGTGTACACTCATGAAAGACGGAAATGAAAAGGTTCAACTCGTGTTGCAGCATATCGGAATCGTCAACCTTGATGATGTCAAATAATCCACAGAGGCCGTCAATGACCAAGAGAAGCCCTACATGAACAGACTTCGCGAGTGTCATGCGATCATCTGTCTTCATGTGATCGTTACCAGAGTTCAATTCTCGCCCTCGTTTGGCAACATAAAATAATATTTGAAGGAGAGTGCGATGGAAGGGAGCCTTGCAGTCTCGAGCGAATGACGCGTTAGGAGGGAATATCTCGCTGGTGATGATTTCCGCCAGATGACCGGCCATCTCAACGAAATGAACTATTTCCGTTTTAGACAAAGGCTTGCCGAACCAGGCAATTTGAAGCAAAGCCAGCAGGATTTTCAATCTTTCAGAGTGTACATTCTGCATGACGATCCCGGCACGGGTCTCTGATGAGATGATGTTTGAGATGCTTTTAGCTAGAGTAAGAGCATTTTCACGGATCTTGCTGTCTTTCCGCGCCGTCGATATAACACTGCTCAACAAATCGGACCACGACTTGGTGAGAGCGATTTGGCTATCAGCGAGAGACCAATTCAGGTTGATAGAATAAGTGGCGTAGATGACTTGTTCGACCTTGGCAGTCAGGTGATGCTCAGACGAGAGGAGTGTTCTTGTCCTACGTCGGACGTCGCGAATGAAATAGAGATAATCATCCCCGAATCCCCGATCTGAGGGTGAGTCGCGAAGGTTCAAGCTTTCCAAAGCAATGGCGGGAAAGAAGGTGTCCAAGTCGTCCATGAGGGATGAATGAAGATCAGGTTTGAAGGACGTCGAAACTGCTTCCATGAGATGTTCAGTCAGGACATCTTCCTTACGCAGCAATTCCAAAATAACCACGGAAGACGGGGAATCCCCGCCTTCCAATGGCGCGGCTTCCTGGATCTCAACGGACAGTAAATGGAGAGCTTTGGCCTTGGCTGTTGCTCGATAAGAGTAGGTCGCTACCGCGTCATGGAGATTGGAATGGATCTCGCCGTCGATCTGAATTTCGTCCCCGATAACACAATCTGGTGCGGGCCCCAATTCCTCATTAGCTAACGCAATCAGCGATTTCCAGAAGTTGCCGTCTTTGCGAACTACATTCAAGGAATCGGAATGATCGGAGAAGTGTTGCCACGCGATGTCCAGAAAACGCACGGCTGAAGCCAAGACATGGGGGTTGAATTCCCAAAGATTCTTCCAACCTTCAATGGTTTCTCGTGCAACTGACAGCGCAGTAACTCGTTTCGTCCCTTTCTTTTCCGTTTCTTCATTATCTGCGATGGACCTCGGTATGGCGGATCGGCCGGTAATGAAGAAGCTGGAGAAAGCAGGCTGCGTTTCCACAGCGAGGTTAATGAAATCCCACACCGCATCTCGAAGCGCAAGATCGTCATATGGGTGTCGAGCGATTCGAATGAGTTTAGCCGCAGTGGTTTCTGCCTCGGCAAGATGGCTTACGATGCTTTGAGGAGGCTGTAGTCGGGCTAGTGAATCGCACAGCGCGGTCACCAGTTTGATAGCTTCCAAGGGCGCTGTTCTACCAAGCGCCCGGTCCCATGTGTATGACGCTATTGTGTCGATAGGCTCTATAGTGAACCGCGGACGCGAGATGGAGCTCGAAGCGATGGGAGAGCTAGAACACAGCAACTGTTCCAAGAGAGTCAACCGGGCATTCGCTGGCGCAGCCAACTTCCGAGATAGAAGTGTACGAGTCAGTAGAAGGTGCGATTCCAGCAGCTGGACGAATCGTCTGGCGTCTGAATATCGTCGTTCGCGGAACAACCTAAAGAGGAGTTCGCGGCCATTAGCAAGGCTAGAGACTAATGGATTGACCGAGCTGGAAGTTCCATGATATATGAAATTATCGACAATGAAGTTTGCGAGCTCTGCGAATGGCCCAGTGCTGACTCCGGAAGAGATACTGGCATTTCTGAGGATATCTGCGTATAGCGAGGACACCTTGCGACTGATGTCGAATCGGTCGCCAAGCTGTGAATATTTCCACCCTGAATGGCCGATCCATATCTCGGTATGAACGAAAACGACAGCACGCCGCAAAATTTCTAGCTTGATAGATAAACTGGACTCCGAAACGAGTAAAGAAGCAAGTGCCTCATCAAACAGGGCGCGAACTAAATCAAGCACAGACAGGGTGATCGTATAAGTGCCTGAAGCTCTCTCCATGACGAGGTTAGCAGGCGTCGATGTGCTGCCTCTAGAGGATCCCAGCAATACTGTCGAGGTTCGCAGATAAAGCCATACCCTGCTGGAGAATGACGGAAGCGGTAGGAGGCTGGATAGGACGCTTATGGCCGAAACAATCAGGCGTATAGGTGGAGCTCGTCTACTTTGTGAGGATTGTCGAAGAGAGTCTTCAAGGATAGAAGTGGTCAGCTCTACAAGATCTGCGCCTTGGGCGGTTGATTCGCCAATGGAATCCTCCAGCGACTCGATCAACTGAGCAGCGATATCCACTTTGTTTTGCACGACAGTACGGATGAGATCCAGGATGTTGGTCACGGTTTCTTCGCTTTCGGCGGCACTTTGGATGCCAATATCCGCCAACGTAAAGTTGATTACTTTGGATGATGGCCGATTCACAGGTACTCCATGAGCTACGCGGAGCGCACCCGTACGATGTTTCACGTATCCACGCAGAATATCGAGTAGGAGGCTCCAACCTGAATGAGTGTGTTCCCAAGAAATCGCAATGCCCTCATCGGGAGCCGAGCTTTGGGTGAGAATGGTTCCAACGGAGTGCAACGGCAACATCGAGCCGCCCGGTAGTCTCATCGACTTAGTGTTCGTGTATGATCTGCCATCCGATCGTTTTTGGTACAGAGCTTCGGGTCCCGATAGCTGGGCGGCTGACGCAATGACTGTGAAGCTCTGCAGTTCACGAAGATAGTGAAATACATATGACGAGCAAACAGCGCCGTCTTCGTCAGCGGCGTCGACGCCAATCTCGACGGGTAATGAACCGGACCCAGCCATGGATCTTAGAAGGCGCACAATGGGATTGATGTACACGGGAAAGTAGGCGCGCGTCATATCGAGTATTGCACGTCGGGAGGCATTTACTTTGTAGTCAAAGTCCCAGTACTGCCGACACAGCGGTGCAACTGATTGGCCCTCGCCATTTCCAAAAAGAGTCATCCAGAGTTCGAGGAATAAACTTGGATTGGGCAAGTATTCGAGCTGGACCAATTCAGAGGTGGCGATTAAAAGACCTTGATCAGGATTTAGCGAATGAGTACAAGGGAGAAATGCTCCACACTACCTTTCAGGACAGAGCGATATGCAATTGCATTGGGATCCGCGAGAGCAGAGTTCGAGCTCCAGGCAGCAGCAGTATTGAAGAGAGGGGAAGAGGAAACCAATGCCTGTAGTCTTTCAAAACACAGTACGTCATGTCGTGTAGCATAATCAATCATGCTTTTGAAGATACGCTCTGGGATTTTAGTTGTATGCGAATTGACTGGAGGTTGGATGATGTGTAGGATAGGTTTATATTTTGGTGGAAGATCGGCGAGATCCTTCATCGAGCTGAAGAATCGCTGCAACATTGTGGCCCACGCTAGAATGACGGGCGAATACCGAGGATCCAAATTGGACATGACACGGTTGTGAATGTCAACAACAACTTTCGGATCAGTGGTCAAAGTGAAGCCACCAATGTCGTGAATTTCGTCATCAGTGACTTTCTCCAAATTGAGCGTTTCGATGAAAAGAAGTATCCAGATGCTCTCGATATCGTGCAGAATTCTGCTGCCTTCTTCGTCGAGAAGTAAAGTCGCGTTTTTCTGTACCGCACCAAGATCACTCTTGTAGCCAGCATCAAAGATGGCCAGTGTCAAGGGACCGTCACAAGGTACGTATGACCAGATCGACCAAAAAAGAACCTCCAACAGCGAAAGCTGTTCCCTAAGGTTTTGTTTGGCTATTCTTGAAGCGCTCCGAGGATTGGAGAGCAACTTCGGTGGAAGCTCCTGCGTGCCTCTGCGAAGGTATTGCTCGGTAAGGGTGTGGGGAAACTTGGAGGGTACGTCAAGGATGTCAGGAAGTATTTTTTGCGCAATTTCATGGACGGGATCGAGAGGATTCTCGTAGCCACGAAACAGAGGAATGAAAAGCCTCAATATTGAGAGCCTTTCTTCGAAGTGGAATGGGGTAATGGCTTCCAGTAGGTCCGCAATGAGGGTGTCTTTCTCTTCACCCATCACACGATCCGGCAGACCCTCGTTATAAAGAAACGAACGCAAGGTGACCAAAGCATCCACTTCGTCAATCCCGAACCGCTCGCTTATAGCCCAAACATAGGTTTTGTCCTCGTCCTCCACATTTATGGTCGAACCGTCATCAAGCTTGACAGAGCCCGTCTCAACTTTCGCTCGAGAGGCTTCATTGGGTTTGCCATATGGTTCCGTGCAATTCTTGAGCTTCGAGAGTCGAAATTGAAGAGACTGGACAATCTGCTCGCTGGACGTGCTTTCGGAGGGGTTAGAAAGCTGCGTGTAGAGAGAATGAAATGTCCTAGGTACGTATGAACATCCTGAATTGTTGAAAGATGACCTTCTTACGCGTCAATGAGGTCGGATCGGGTGGACGAACTGGCCATTTGTGGCCAGGCACTTTCGCCGACTGAATATTCAGGCCTCAGGAGTGAACTCTAGGCTCGACGTCTTTGAGACAGTCAAGAGCATAAACCAAACTAGAAATTTCAGTTCAATTGGTCATACAGGCACGACGAACGCGACCCACTTTGATCGTGCAAACGAAATTTCGAGCTCGACGCGTTGCAAGCATGAACAAACACCGCCACGGAAAGTCAACTTTGCACCGCTCAGAATGGCAACTTCAGTGGCAACGAGCGCAGATGTAACGCCTCCCATCTAGGATACGTATAAAGCTTCCAGGTATCAAATGTTGCATCCATGCATTTATTTGAAGCGATCCCTCGAGGGAAAATGCGTATAGACAGTCGGAAGCTTCGGAATGGCGAGATATTCAAGCGACCACAGGCAAGTAAAGATTTTTCTAGACTACGTGATTGTGCAGCTGATCACGATGTGCATTAGGCTCCATTGCTTTCAAAAGCTCGGCCGTTGTGAGAAGAAAACAAGTCACCGGAATAACCACACATCGATATCAAATCGTCCACATTCGGGGAAAAATGGCTCATGTCATTATAGGACTATGAACTCCTCGATCTGAGTATCCCCTCTACGCACGCTAGCACAGTTTTCATGAAGCAACTATTCGTATTCTGCAAACCGTTCTTAGGAGAAGTCACTTTGCGAAGTGCATGGCGAGCCACACGCAGAAATCTTCTCCCTGCAAGCTGTTTGTCCGACTTGATCTTCGGCTTTCTCATAAAGTAAGAGAGCGTCGTGATGCCATCGTTCGGCGGCAGCGGATTCATCCCTATGCAATGCTACGTCCCCCAAGGCGGCCATGCAGTCGGCGATCTGGCGACGAACCCCGAGGTGCTCTGTCAAGCCCAGTGACGACATATAGCAAGCCTTTGCATTATCGATCGCGCCCTCCGCAAGCATGATGTCCCCGATCCGTTTGATACATTCTGCGACTCCCAAACGGTCCGAGATGCGACAATCGATGATGCAGGAGGTAATGAATAGTGTCAAAGCAGATGCATGGTTCTTCCTGGCGTAGGCGACCTCACCCATTTGATAAATCACTGCAACCTCAGCGTCAAGCTTGACATCTCTAGGCCCGCGAATGCGCTTCCGGGCTTCCAACAGATGCGTCCAGGCCGTCGTAATATTATGTCTCCGCAGCTCAACCTTTGCAATTTCAATGAGACATTGTGCTTGATTATTGGCGTGCCCCAGCTCTGTGAATCGACGAAGAGAGACATGAAAATGCCGCATAGCTAGGTCCATCTCAGATCGATCCAGAGCTACAGCGCCTAAACACAAAGTGGACATCGCGATCCAATCAGGTTTCCCAAATTTCGCCGATATTCGATGAGCTCTTGTGAGATATTCGTGAGCGTCTTTCAATCGTGACTGCTTATGACAAGTGATGCCGATCATGAGAAGAGTCTCGTCGTAAGCTCTGGACTCTCCAAGGATTTGATACTGCAGCTCAGCGCTTCGTTTCAGAGTGCGAAAGGCCAATGGGAATACCGCCCTAGTATATTGGACGACGCCCATGATCTTGAGAATCGATGCGGTTATGAGGTGCAAGCCATGTTTTTCGGACATAGTCAGGGCCTGCTCGATGGTTCGAGAGGCCTCCAGGGGCATGCACGCAGCCGAATAAGCATTCGCGAGCCTGCGAAGGGATTCAACCATCATCTCATGATTGCCACATCGCGTGTAAAGCTCGACCGCTTCCAGATGAAATTTGATCGATTCTTGGAAATCGCCTAAACGCCTGAAAGAGTCCCCCAAGCAGCTAAGACACTGCGCCAAGTTTGGGGCGTCGTCTTCGGAATTTCGGTGTCGATATATCTTTGCGGCTGATTGCAGCTCGCGCAGGCTGTCTTCGTTATGTCCTGAGTTAGAAAAGCGATAGTGGAAGACCAAGCAGTCAGCTTCGAGCTTTTGCGACTGAAGATCACGAGCAACCTGTAGAGCTGCAGGAAACAGCTCAGCAGACACGCCAGGCGCCCAAGCGAAGGAGCCCAAGCGGAGAAACGCGCTAATGGTCTCGACTTGTGGCTCGTCGCTTCGAAGGGCATGAAGTAGAACCGTCGACATATTGGCCATTTGCCATTTGAACATCGCCAATTCTTCCATCCCAGATTGCTTCTCCGAGCTTTCAGCCAGCTGTGAAGCAAAGGCATAATAATATGTCCTCAGGGGCGCAAGTTCGGAGTTGGTCATAGGAAGATGCTTGGTGACATATTCTCTCACGGGACAGAGGACGCGGATATTTCCAGTCGAGTCTTCCTGCGCAAGCCCGACCTGCTTTAAAGTGGAGATGGCGGATAGTATTCCATCACTTTGGCCTGTCATCGAGGGGAGCGCTGATCTCGAAGCTCCGTCAGGCAAAAGTGAGAGGATCTGAAGGAGAAGTTTGGCATGAGGGGAACGGAGAAACCGCTCGCTCCCCAGTGACACTCGGATCGAGACGTCGACGCTCGAGAGACGACCGTCGTAGCCTCGTGTAAGCATTGAGGTCTTCTCTTCGTTCCATCGCGATAGCAGGACACCACAACCGGTGTACTGCGCTAGGTTTGCCATCAATGTCACCGCGAGGGGCACGTGGTCCGTGACTTTTAACAATCTTTCCAGATGTTCATCGTCCTCGTCGACATCGGAGATCGCTACAAACATAGCTTTTGACGAATTTGGATCAAGACTGGGAAGAGGAGGGTGAAACGGACGACGCCACAGGACGCCAGAAGGACGCTCCGCTCCACGCATAGTCACTATGACAGAGAGGTAGGGAATATCTGTCAAAGCCACCAGGACGTCCTCCACTTCAGTTCGCTTGGCGGACGACTCCCACGGCGTCTCGAAGTTGTCGAGGACAATCAAATTCGGCGAATTCTTCTTCAGAAGCAAGTGTTTGAGATCTTGAAGAATTTGCTTCCCCGAGATGCCAAATGAATGCCCGACGGCGGCCACGAGTGCCTGGGCATCCGGAAGAGATTCGCATGGCAAGAACCGTCGATGACCGCCAAAAACCGTCACAGTTCGTTCGTGGTGCAATGCCATTAATGCAAGACTTGTCTTTCCTATCCCTCCGGAGCCTAGGATAGCGACGATAGTGGCCGTCGGGGTACAAACTTGGTCGAGGAGCAGCGAGAGTGCCTCTGAACGTCCAAAAAACACCTGCGGGCAGGCAGGCAGGACAGAAGGACCACTGGAAATATGATGAATAGATGACGTAGACAATGAGAAATCTGCCTCACCATTCGTCCAACATTGTTGGTGTATGTGTCTAAATATAATATTCAGGTCAAATCAGGATGTGTGCAAATCAGAATTGAAGGCGTACGGCCACGAGATCCAGCAGTGACGTTTGCTCCTGATATGCTTTCTGCACCGTGTCTCCAAATTCGTCCTCGAAATTTTTGGTGCTCTTCACCAAGCGACTCGATTGACGAAGGTTGGCGAGCTTGGACTGGAACTGAAGAACATATCAGTATTTTAGGCCTGGAAACACACTGCCACAGTGAATTACCAGAAAAATGGAAAGACATCTGTCCAAGTCTTCGGAGTGTTTCAGGACGATCTCATTTTCTCCCGATGAATTCCATAGTCTGAAGAATTTTCCGCGATCCAAGCGCCTACGGATGGAAACGGATATGTTTTCCAATGTCCTGCACAAGTCGAAAGTCAGAGATAGCGCGCATGAGACCTTCCTCGATCACATACCGCAGTAGTTGGCCCGCGCAACGAACAATCTCCTCGGATAGGAGGTCCCCTGATCTATCTAACGCATCTGCAATCGCCCACGCTGTGCTCAAGACTTGGTCATTGAAACCAGCCAAGCATTCGCTGTACTTTCCCTACAGAGGGTGATAAGTGTGGCTCAAGAGTCCGGATCATGCAGAGAAGCGGCCAACCTGTACGTTCTGCGGGTAGAAGTCAGTGAACCATTACATCGTTTCACCGATGTAGATAGAGCGGCGACGAACTTCAACTATCACGACGGCCAAGTTGGCAATAATTCTAGCGTATGACGACGAAGAAAGTTCCGCGATGGACCTTAGCGCAGCGAAAGCCACGGCAGAGCTTGTGGCTGACTTGCTGGATACATAGCCTCCAACCACCGCTGGCATTGCGTTGGGTCGGAGAATGCGAGAGATGAGCCATGTTCGATAACGATGACTTCTAGAATTACTAGCATAGGCACACAACTCCCGAAGATTTTCAGGATGCCACCTAGGCCTGTAAGTCAGATGGATGGTCCAGCGAACTTGAGGGCGCCTGCCGCTACGATGCCGGAGTCATGCCGAAATCTGCCTCCGTGCTTTCGCCTCGACCATAAACATCATGATAGGTACTGAGGATGTCTGGGAGTCTAAGAGGGAACCTCTGAATGCTGTATTATCTATTTTCAAGGCTAACGAGTGTTTCGGTCTTTGGTCGTCTCTTTGCTGTTTGCTCTGCTGCAACTCTGCTGTCAAATCGTCTAAATTATCTTCAAAGGACGCCTAAATTCATTGCTCCGACCGCTGTGTGTTTCAAATCATGATAATACTGCCCCACGCAGACCTGGATCAAATTTTAGTCTTTGCGGAAGAGAATCCGATCAAAGGAACGCACCCCGCCAGGATCAAGGACAAATAGTTGTCCGCGGTCGAGTGATAGGCCAAGCCACCTTGCAAGAAATATTCTCGAGAAATGGCCATGACTGACTATCAAAACATCCCCTCCCTTGTCATTATCGTTCCTGGAAGGATCCTCAAACCAAGCTCGATGGATTTCTTTCACCGCTTTGACGGCTTCATCAGCTCGATCTGACATTTGCTGGACGCTCTCCCCTCCTTCACATCCATCAACCCAAATATCCCAGCCATTCTCGCCACTTGGCAAGCCCTTCTTGCGCCTGATTTCGGCAACTTCGTGTACGAGAAGCCCTTCGTAGTCGCCATACGTCCATTCCCGGACGCGCTCGTCGATATGAAGTTCCGGCTTGATCTCCGAAGATGCAAAAAGGAGCTCGAATGTTTTCCGGGCACGGATTCGCGGCGATATCATCACACCACTAAGAAGGGTAGGATCGATGAGCCCTATGAACGAGCTTCAGAAACTCAGACACATCTAATGAGAAGAGCGTACTTCCAGGACCAGCAACTTTCGGGCCCAGTATTGAGATCATCTTTTGTCCGTTCTTCGTCAAAGGTATATCGGACGTCCCAGTCTGTAGCCGGATTTCAGGATCTCTTCCATAATGGAGAAGCGTCGAACCTACATGTCTCCCTAAAGATCCAGTGGCATCGCAGTCAAGTGATCTGTTACAAGAGTCACGAACCATTAAGAGACCTGCACATCAGGTCACCAATCAAGTATCAATGACTTGACGACTTTGATAATATCCATCATGATAGAGCCATACCATTCTGTTTCACCGTGCCGGACTAGAAATACTTTTGGCAAACGTTTGGGGGCCATTTATTCCTTCTAAGAAACCTCGTAGATCCAACAGGGCGTGCGTGTAGAAGTATGTGCCAGAGATGACGTGCAGCTTCAGCCTGCGATATAGCTCTCGAGATCTTGAGATGCAGAACACCGAGTCAGCGCTTATCAGGTTGATAAGCGCCCTAAGCGCCCGCTACAGTTTGGCTAAAATAGCGAATCAGGGCGACCAGACCCTGAGATTGACGTTGTTGGCTTGTAACATGTATACAGCTACGACGCCGCGCGAGTGTTTTGGGGCGATGTGAATACTAGTATGATAAAAATCTCTGATAATTAGATATTATTACATTGAAGTTAAAATTCCTAAGATACTGATTGCGAATTGAAGGTTCATACACGATAGACCATCTGGTTGGCCCCATCTATGATATTATGCATGACGATCTTGTCGACAAGCCGCAGGCCTAGTTCAGCGACATGTCACCCTTCTCTTCAGCCCAAATAGAGCGAGCGGCATCGGTCTGTTTGTGACTGTACTGAATGCCCATTGCCTCGTCGTCGACAACGTAGGAATAAGTGAACATCGTCCCCCGGAAGAATTGAGGAACTGTGAGCACTATCATGACGCTGGAACCGAGGATAGTTATGATGTTGAGAATTCCTCCCAAAATGCGGAAGAATTGGGAATCGAAGTACAGTCCATTTCCGTAGGTATGAACAGCGAATACGCCCTGAGCAAACGTCCCGTCAGATTTCAAAAGCCTATAATGTGGAGGAGGGTACATACGAAGGGGAATACCCAAGCCCAACAATTGGGCCCAAAGATTAAGCCTTCTTGTTTCGAAACGGTCCATACAGCGAACTGCAGCAGTCTCTGTTTGGAAGTGTCGAATATTTAGACGGGGAAGAGACTCACGATGGCGAAAATGATCGCAAAGATAGAAACGAACCACAAAACCATGCCTATTGTGATGCCAATAGCGTAGATGATCTCCCCAATGGCAGGGTGCGTCAGAAGCTTGCTAGTTCCGTAGTGGACAGGGAGCAATGCGTTGAATGCACCACCCAGAGCGAGGATAGTGAAACCTGCTTGAGTAGTGACGCTGAGGACCGACCAGCTTGTCCAGATGTGTTTCGCAGGAGGCAGCCCGTCAACGAACATCCGTTGAAGAAGGATGGCCATAACGAGTACGGATACCGACAAACCTATCGACACCGTCATCGTTGCCCAGAGACCAGCGAACATGCCTATAGAAGGGTTGTGTTCAGCTAACAACGGAGTCATGAGGGTGCCGGCTGAGCCATCGACAATCAAGGCACCGAAAGGCGCGAGCCAAGCGGCTGTCATGGTTTTCATATCGTGACGGTGAACGGTGATCCTGCCAAGAGAATAAGCGACAAGACTAGGCCGAAAGAAGAGAGCGCCATACATTTTTTTGAAACAAACAAACGCGATAGTATATCCCAACAAAGTAGTGGCGAGCCAACATCCGAAGATGAACCAGAGGAAGCGAGCTGAGTTGTGTCCGCCGAGGCCCCACCAAAGATCAAGGCCCTCACTGCGGCAAAGAATAAGCGTCGAAATGGCGTGATGGAGATAGTGGAAACCTACCTCATGCCGTTTTGCATGGGAATAAGCGACATCGGTAAACAAGCGAAATACATCGCTTCGTCTGGGTGGTCCCAAACCTTCTGCCACAGATCCGGAAACATGACATATCGCGCAATTGTTAGGCCAAGGAACGCAAAGATAACAAGGAGGGTGGTGAGCCAGAAAATGAGGAAAATGACTTTGAGGACAAGGAGTTCATGATGCCATGGTATAACCATGAATTGGAGGGTTGTAATCGCGAGTCCCATGGTGACATAGAACCATGCAGGTGTAAAATTCCTAGAATGTGCGAGTCAGAAAATGTGGGGTCATAGCATGGCCACAGAACAGACCTGATGCGTTCACGCCATGGCATTGCCTGTTTTCCCGGGTATCCGTAGGATAACCCAGGCAGGGGGCCGCCAGACGACGGCGTATTGCTGACCCATTGAGGTCGTGCTTCTGAGCTGGAAGCCACAGACATTCGGTGTGAGGAAGATGGGGAAAGTAGAGAAGTGGGCAGTGGAGCGACTCTCTTCGAATCGAAGCAGTAGCGGATGCGGGATGCCTTGCTTCGTCTTCGCGAGACGAAGAGCTTTTTATAGCGTTCGCTCAAGCAATAAAAAGAACGTCAAAGCACTCTAACATGTGCGAAGGCCGCCCATCTTGGTGAGCTAGCCTACAAGGGTGCCTGAAACTATCCCTCGGAAGCATTGAGAACAATGAGCCTTTGTACATGCATGACGCTCAGTACCTGTTTCATTAGAAATCAATGAACGAATACGATGCCACGGAGTGATCCTAGCGACCACTTCGCCACTCTCTCGTACTGGACCCTGACAGGTAAGTTGGAGAAGCTTACGAAGAATCCACCTCGTGGAAGAGAAGTCAGGGGCGCAAAGTCTTATCGGTGAAAACGTCATGGTGCCGTCGAAATCCGAAAGAATGTGCCACGATTTCTGCGATGCTCTAAGCGTTCCACTTCTGAACAAGCCTGGGATTCTGCTCTTTGAAACTTCAAAGATAGAACAATTTGCTGATACATTTCTAAGCCTATACTCGAGATCAGTGTTTGGTACACGAGGAGTAGACCGGGGTATCATCATATGCTATGCAGCGCTGCCCGCCGTGAGCGGGAGTATCTCGAGGGGAGCGCGTTTACCAGTTTCAGTTTCTTTTCATCGATGAGCCAAGACAATGTCGTATAGCTGACTGAGTGCTCCATGGGGTTTCGATCGAAATCCTGTAGAGGTGGAAAATTAGCAGATCAATCGCGGAAATAAGTGCGGTGATATTAATAAAAGGCACACCGTTAGAGTTTATTTTTTGGCGCCGACGCCGTTTCAGGTCGAATGACAAATAATCTTCAAAGAAGCCTCGCTACCCCCGTTAAACTTTAGAGTGGGCATCAGCGGACGCACATCGCTCCCTGGCGGGGCCAGATTCCCGGCATTACAGATGCGACATGATAGCTTTCAAGCACCGTTTTGGAACACTCAAAGAAACCGTATGTGGAGCGGCACGGCAACCGATGGGAATACAGAGATGTGCTCGCAGCACAAGCATGGTAGTATTGTGGTGAGACAGAAATACATCGGCAAGAGGTAACCAGTTTCTAATCGAACAATCCGAATCCCATGTCGTCGTCGGACTCCTCTGAAATCTTTCATCAGTCCATATTCACAAGCGAGGCACATGGAGCGCAACGTACCCTTTTCTTCCTCCTTGGCCTCCTCGGCAGCGGGGGCATCGGCGGTGGTGGTAGCGGTCTCGACTGGAGCAGCAGCAGCAGCGAACGCTTCAGGGTTAGCCAAGATCTCTTTGATCTAAAGAAATATTACGTAAGTAATCATGGTCCTGCAAGAAAATCGAGAACGTTACCTTCTCAGCGCCCTCGAATGAGTAATCGGTGGCCAGGGCGATAGCGAGCAAGTTCTTGTAGCTGTTGACCAACGAGTGGGTAATGGAGACGATGGTGGGGTACTTGAGGGCCAAAGAAAGAGAAGCGATGGTCTTGATACCGGTGATGAAACGGTCAACCAGCTCCTTCTCGTCAATGTCAAGCACAGAGGGTGCGAAGACATTGCCCTGGTCGAAGATTTGAACAACAGTCATTCCGTAAGTGAACGGAGAGATGTTCAACATGTTCAACAAGGTAGCCTCGGAAGAACCGACACGAGTTCCAGCGGTGACGACCTGGACATCGGAGACGATTTCGATGGTACCACGAGCGATCTTGGTAGGGATACCGAGAGCCTGGAAGAAAGAGGTCTTGCCGGGCTCCATACCAGTGTTACCAGCGGGGATGGTAACGTCCTTGGGAGCGTAGGCACCAGCACGAGCAGGGGCAGCGACCTTGTTGGAGGTGATCAGGTCACGGACTTCCTTGAGGTCGATGGCAGTGAAGACGAAGCCAATGTTACCCTTGACGTAAGGGAGGAGGCGTTCGAATTGGGGGAACTCGCTGAGAATGGTACGGAGAGCTCGGCGAACCATGGTGTTCTTGCCCATGAGCACGACACCCTTACCACGGAGAGCTACACGGATCTGATGCATCTGGTTCGAGCCAACATTGTCGACGTTAACCAAGAAGATGGAAGCTAAGGCAGAGAGGTTAACGCGCGGTACTGTGGATGATGTTTGAGTTTCAAGACGTACGATATTTGGCGACGAGCTCCTTGAGCTTGACGAAGTACAATTCCTTGTCTGCGCGAGATGCACCCATTTTGTCTTCAAGAATCTATGAGACGAACCCCTTGGAATGCGAAGAAGTTACACACAGAATTACTGTAAGTTTTCTGCGAAATTCAGCTTAGCCCTAGCACCGCAAGCGCGACCGCGACCGCGACCGCGAAAAACTTACGAAATGGAGATTTTGTGACTAGTGCCTCCCAATTGACCTCTACATACGGGGTTAATGAAGCACTCAAAAACCAAGATAACGACGAACCAAGATGTGCCAAAGGATATTTCAAGGCAACTGGTCGAGATGATGAGGGTTGATGAGTCGCGACTCGGAACTGTACAGTCGCACCGATAGAGTTCAACTTTGAACTCCGCCAGGTTTTCCCACGGGCGCGCTTTCCTGCTACCTGCGCCGAGTGCGACGACTGCGACTGACCATCCAATATTCTTATGCAATGGCATGTCGCGATGCCACCTGCCATTCATCAATGTGTGGATGCGCAGGCCGTGTGTTCATCAAATTATGACAAAGTGCGTAAAAGTTGACTTTCAAGAACGAGATAAATATTCATCCTCTCGTAGGTCCAGCCTCCATGACCGACTGCTTGCAAATAGACGCGTCTTATGTATATATCGCAGCTCACAGGCTTCCGATAAGTCTTCAAGCTCTCGGGGATGGAGTCTGAACCATTTGCTTGAAGTTGGACGCCCCGACGACCAGCCAACTCCCCATGCGGTTGCTGAAACCGGATTTCTAGTCTCGGTGCCACTCGATGCGGATGCCTCGGATCTGGATCGCTCAGCGGTCAAGGCTTCAACGTCGCCCTATCCTCATAAATCGGATGAACCCAACTCCAATAGCGCTACCGAACGAAACACACACCTCGTCAGGTCATCGCCGCTCAAACGAGCTACTGGAGGGGCTTTGCCGGATGAAGTCCATGGGATCCAAAGCCTCTTTCGCTTCCTCTCCGACCCAAATCCATCTTCCCTCCATAGCGCTGAAGAGATCCAGGCAATCTATACGACCGCGGCATCGAAACAACACCTACATCACCTCTCTTCCAAGGCCTTCACTTCTTTAATCTCATTTTTTGGCTCCATATTCATCCTCTCATCCAACGATCAGACACATCAGCATATTCCGCTCCATCTCCATCCTCTCGCATCTAGACTACATGACTCCGCAGTGACTCCCTGCTGGGCTTTCGTGAAGAAGATCTTCCTTGACAAGCGAAGGCTGAAACGAAAGCTCACCGCAGAAGATAACTTCTGGCTCGCACTATCTTATTTATCCACTTATAATCCTTCTAATGCTCTCTGGATTACAACTTCTCCAGGTAAGCTCCATCATCGTACTAGAAACTGCCAGTGTGCTGATTCTTCCTAGCTTGGCTAAACTTAGCTAGATGCATCCGTTCCTGTCTACCGAATCCACCCATCGCAGCCTACATTATGGAACTCATCCTTCATTGGCGAGATGAAGAACATGTCAAATTCCTACTTCGTGTTCTGAGCGGTGTACTGGAGAGCACTGCGGATTTTCCGCCTGAGTATCAGCGCCTTTGGCTCAGAATGATGTTTTTGTTGGGTCCCAGCCGTCCGCTCGTCCGAGAACTTATTCAAATATTGCAAAGTCGCTCAGACAGTACTGATAGACCGATGCGGCAGACACCTGCCACCAGTGTTCCATCGGTCACGCGTTCCACCCGCCCCGCCGCGTCGGTCTCTGAGTACCATCAGAATCTGACTTCGGCTCTGTTCAATCCACCTGTGTATGACGCCGCGGATCCCGTGGCTCTCTTACTCAACCGAGCGCTGCAAGATGGACTGAGTTTCCCGGATACCGTGTGGCAAACCATCGTTGCGATTGCTTTGCCCTTCACCGTTGACACACCGGATTGGCATGCCACTAATTACATCTCTACCTCACCTCCTAATCCCCCGTCGACTCTTCTACATTTTGTGTGCTCGATGGCCGCGTTTGAGAGGCTCGTTTTGATGAAGCCGCCAGTCGTGCGAGCCCCGTCGCACCAACAAGCTCTCCAAGAGCACTTTCAGAGTCTCTGGAAATATTTCCAGAGTACATCTGAGCCTGCACATACACGTCTCCCAACGCCTATGGAAATGGTTATCTTCTTATCGTTCATTCGCTCAGTTCGCAGCATACCAGACGGAATGACCCTTTTCCAGTCTATTCTCTTGACATTGCAACGCGTACGAGCGCTTCACGATGCGCCGCTTTATCCCAGTGTTTCACTCATCTCCACCGAAATTGCAATCACTTCGGTCGCACACGGCGCACGTGATTGGGCTTCAATCATCTACAATCTCGACCTTGCAGGTCTGTCACCGACAAACTCCTCAATGAAGGAGATCGCGTCACGTGTAGTGTCATCCTTTACACCCACTTCTCCTCATTTGGCCCATAATCTCTACCTTTCTACCGCTGCTTGCGATTTCCGACTTCCCACTACCTCCGTCGCAGGGCTCTTTCGACAATGTCTGCGAGATGGATATATCGAAAAAGCAATCGTGTGTGTTGCAGACCAAAGCGTTCCCGAACTTGAGGTCTGGAAATGGCTTGACCGTCTTATGACGGCTCTTACCATCCCCGTCGAGCGAAGCGTCAACCTCGATAGGAATGCAGCCGGATTGCTAGGAGATGCGCTCTTGCGAACGGTGAAGTGTGGTATTCCAGAGGGCAGAGAAGCCATATGGCAGCGCGGGATGCTTATGACCGCGCGAAACGGAAATGCAGGGGGGATCTACCGTGTGGTCGTTGAAATTTTACGACGATGGCCTGATCTTTTGTCCCATCAATTCTACGCGACCCTGATTGGGATCTTGATCTCGCAAGCGAAGTTCACCGAGGCTCTATCTCTGTCGAAGGCGCTCCCTTTGTCATCCGAGCGAGCGACTATCAGACTGAACGCCATGGAACGACTGGCTTTGCGAGGTCGTTCCGGTCCTGCTCTCCAACTTTGGAACTTCCTTTCAGGCAGCGAACGACGACAAGCCAGTCCAACACAGAGGCTCTTGAAGGCCGTGAGATTCAATCATCGATCGATCTCACTCGTTGAGAGCCTGCGTGTTGTTGCCCTAGTTCATCGAATTCCAAATCTAGATATCAGGACCGTTAATCTGGCTTTGACGATGCTCATTTCCTGCCGACGCCCCGTTGCGGCACATGGCTTGTTGAAAGCGTTGATAGACGCAGAGAAAATCCAGCCTGACGTCGTCACGATGAATATACTTATGGGGAGCCCGTTCGCCCTGAAGGGAAGAAGATACAGGAACGCACGACAAGTCAAATTTGTCGTGCGTCTATTCAGGGATTTCCTCGATACACATACCATCATCCCCGATCATATCTCGATCAATATCCTACTCAAGTCGGTCTTGCGTTGGAAGAGCGTTACCAGCACCCAGCTCAGGGTATTATTCGATCGCTGTATTCTAGGTGGATACCCAAGTGGACGTCCGCCTGGCTCTCCACTTCCTCTTGGAAGCGAACTTTCGGATTCGACCCCTCCGTTAGGAGGCCTGGGTCCTCCTGTGTCGTTTGAGAAGAATGTTCGACCGTTGTATCGTATGTTCATGGCGGCTTTCTGGGTGAGGGGTGACAGAGCGTCTGCACGGATTGTGAGGCGGATCTTGGCGAATATAGAAAGGGTGGGAAGGTGAAAGCGAAAGAGAAGCAGTCAGATTAGTAAAACTTGTACATTAGATTCTACGCCCATAGTTACATACGCATGTCCAAATGAGTGTCCCAGATAACGACAATACTTCGATTGTCATCCTGAGTCTTCAACTTAATTACAATTTATATATTGTGGTTGGATCAAACATGGAGCGGCGGATCGGACTCACCCAGGCCTTCTACTAGTACTACGACCACTAGTACCGGTGTCACCTCGTACGCAAAGACACGGTCCTTCAATAGCTTCAACCTTCAGCCCTTCGACATACAAGATGTGAGTCGTAGAGAGCCTTTTCAAGCTTTTTTTCGAAGTTAGAGGTGCCCCTATCGGATAGGGTTCCAGTTGCCACGATACATACCAACTTTCAACCCTTGTTCAAACCAGGAGATCAACACCTACTAGGCTACCGCGTGTTGAAGCTTTCATCCACTAGGGCAAGTACATGCCCGTTCTGTCAGGCAGTTTTTTTCCTAACGCAGAGTCGCAGGGGTCAGCAACTTCGTTCCATGACGAAAAAATGACTATTTGCCTGCGCTAGTCCTGCCTAGTCCCTAGCACAGCGAGGTTCAAGAATCCGATTGCGATAGAACAATTGGTGAGAGACAATCGACGAGGGGTGCTAAAGATAGGGAGACTTCAGTATAGCTCCAGACATGGTCGCTGGATTCTCTGCCCGGATTCAGCAAGTGCCCACCTTATACCCATGGTCGACATGTGAATCGGCCTGGTCCCTCTGCAGACGTCTATACATTTTTTCCGGTTCTATTGAACTCTGATCATGATCATTCTTAGACATTCGACGAAAATGACCCGCCGGTCACTTGAGTAGTGACCGGACCTCGTTCATCACACGATTTCATCACCCGGCATCTTGGCTCAGTCACATACACGTGCATCGGGCTTAGATACTTGCCGCTAGGAATTCCCTTCCCCCAACCCAGATAACGATCGATTTTCTTCAAGCGAGCGTATTTACTATAACAGTCTCTGTTGCCAGTCCTTATGGCTGCAAACCCGCGACAATCCACCCAGTCCATACCATTCATTCAGCTATGTCGAGCGAAGATTGCACGGGCATCCCAGATAACACTGACATCACAGGCCTTGGTGTGCGCCTCGCATTTTATCTCCAAGTGGTCGTCAGTCTCTTTGTCGCATACTATCGAAACCAGGTGTCAGATGCGTCGTATTGGACGATGTTAATAACCACCTTCGCCCTCTTCGTATCCGGTCTTGTCCTTCACACTGCGCAAAGTCTTTCACTTTTCCACGCCATCATCATCGCCCTCCTTCTCAATCTTCATACCCGAGCAGTATTCCTCAGTGCCAGCCCGACGCCCTTCGTTAGAGCTAGGGGAATGGATGCGGGAGCTGCCTTCCTGTCGATTCTCGCGATGTCTCCGCGCGATCAGCTGCGACGCTTAGCCTTCATGCGTATCAAAGACATGCCGTCTGGTTTGATTGCAGCGATTTGGGGAGTCTTTGTCTGGAGCAAACCCTCCACTTTCGGAACTCCCACGAATTGCAACGATAAGATCGTTGTTGCGTTCCTCTGGTGGAAAGCATCCGCCACAGGCGTAGGGCGTGCACTGTGTCTCACAGTCTCCGTCTTCCAAACCCTCATCTACACCGTCGGCATCTACAGATGTATACGGTTCTATATTTGGGATGCCTTCGCGGATGATTCAGAGACGAATCTTCCCGAACACTGGGTCAAGCCTTTCCTCAGACAAGGCTTCATGGGCGGATGGTGGGATCGGTTTTGGCTAGCCGCTCCGTTCGGGATTTTGATCGCTGTGACGGAATTAACGATCAAAGATAATCGGTCATTGATTATCGATCAGAGTGCGGAGAATACTTGGACGCTGGGACAGATTTTCCCGCTTGTCATGGTGGGGGTGCCCTTGGTGGATGTCGTTAAAGCATTCTGGGAACGACACATGATGTCTTGTTTAGATTCAGCTTCTTCGAGCTCTTTTTGAATTGGCCTCTATCGCAGAGATTGCCTGCATGATACGTTTCACATACAATGGATTCAGAAGCAGAAACCCCTATCAAAGACAGTCTACTGGTGCCCATCGGGGTTGGTCGGCTGCTGGGCTTGCTGCATACCCATGCACACGCGTTGACGCCGAAGCCTGCTGGTCTAGGGTAGCACGGCAGAATTATGCGTCGGTGAATTATCTAGTCGCCGGCTATAGAGATCTCGTGCTGGGAGTTCTTGATATTTTCACATACACGTGTATCGGGCTTTGCATTTCCCCGATGCCCTGGTGCCATCCACCGACATCTGCCTCATGGAGTCTCCCAATCGACTTAATACATGCTGGCCTCTTGGATCTTGAATGGAATGCATCGGGATCTGACCCGTCTTGAAGTGGGTGCGCTTTCTCTGAACAACATATGCAACGGCTAACGCGAATACCACTGTATGATAGAGTGCGTTCAGTTGAGACAATGTCAAGCTCTCAGTGTCCAGGCATCCCCGATAACACTGATCTCACGGGGATCGGGATCCGCGTATCATTCTACATCCAAGTCTTGATGGCGCATTTCATTGCCTATCTTCCCGACTCCGAGACTGACGCGTCATACTGGACCATGACCACAACTGCAGTTGCACTGTTTATATCTGGGCTCGTCCTCAATTCAGCACAAAACCTTTCTCTTTTCCACGGCATCCTCATCTCATTCCTTCTCTCCCTCCACGCCGGCGCGGCATTCAATAGCGTCACTTCCGCATCTTTTCACCACAAGCCTCAAGATGAACCCAGCGAACTGGCTCACCAGCATTTTCTGGCGCGATTTAAAGAGATCCCATCCGCCGCGCTTGCAACGGCTTTCGGGTTTGTCATTTGGCGCAATCCTGCTAGTTTCGGCGCGCCTTCAGAGTGTAATGACGAGATCGTCATCGCTCTACTATGGTGGAAAGTTTCGGCTTTGAGCGTCGGGCGAGGGATTGGGCTCGCCGTGGCAGCTCTTCAAGCCTCTATTCTCCTGTGGACACTCATAACTTTCGCCGCGTATCTCTTCTGGTACGACGGCGAGAACGCAAAAGAGTCGTCCGTCCTCTCTTATTTGCTGTTCCCTGGCCCGTATAAAAGGAAATCCTTTTACTTTATTCCATTTTCGATGTTCGGCATGGCGGTGGTTCTAGTGGTCTTGATAATCGTCATTGAGTTGACTATCAAAGCCAATACCTCGCTAATCATCGATCAGAGTGCTGATAGGACGTGGACATTGGGTCAGATATTTCCGGTCATTATGCTCGCGGTGCCGACCCTCGATCTTATTCGGTGGCTTTTTGGTCGATTCAAGGAGCCAACAGAGGCCGAGGGTATGATCGCGGAGGTGATGGGGCTCGCCAATGAGCTGAGAAACAACCTAAGACACAATCCCGAGGCAAGAAGGTCCATGCGCCGTGCCGCAAGATATGCCCGAAATTACATGCCATAGCCTTTCATAGGTGAAGAGCCTTCAGGTTGCTGCGCCAACTTCTGTACTACAGTAGAATGGTTTGATCGTTGACAGCGACATTCCAATTGATCCAGATATTTGAGAGCTTATCCATTTAGTTTGCGTCTGGGCTGTCGCAGTCTTTGCGTTTCTGATGGAATATTAATCCCGGACTGCGTTGGCATGCAGGGTAAAAAGATAAAAGATAAGAGCAAGCCAATGGCGACTGGACATCAAAAAAATCGTGTCGATTTGGGGATAACTCTAAAAATTGAAATTGATTGTGCCTGGGAATAAATATTTAGCCTCGTCAGCTTCCGAGTGCGGGGTTGCAACAGAACAAACAAGCTTCCTTGTTTTCGCTTCGCTCTTTGACTCTTGACTCTCATCATGTCCTCCGCTCGTTATACGCAAGTTCCTACTTCCAATGTATATCCTGCGCGGGACGCAGATATAGAGTTGGAAAATGCCTTCGAATCAGACTCTGATGTCGACGACGTCGACCAGGAAAAAGCCCCTTTGAACCCCAATCAAAATCCCGCAGCCCTCCACATCGCCACGACCGACGGGCCCACTACTCAAGCTCAGTCGACTCTACCAGGCAGTTACGACTTCGAAAAGGAATATGAATACGATATTCCTCCTCCTGGCTCCCCTACTCACCCTATCGCGGTGGGCAACACCAACGGCATTCTGCCCACATTCAATATTCCGCCTCAAGCTGCATCCAGGAACAGGCAGACTTTCCTCCAACGTGCTATCAACCTCCTTCCCGTATCTGCTGTCAATAGATACAGACGTGTTCAGTCTTCTCGTGCACCTGGAGGCAATGATGGTGTCTTTGCAAATGTCTCTGCGAAACCCAATCAAGGCCGTCGCGTAGTTGACGAACGCACCGGCAATGTTCATGTTGTTCCCGAGGAAGTGCAGAAGGAAACACCGCCCAGCTACGCGGACGCTCAGGCCGACTCTGTCCCCACTTATTGGGATACAGTCGTCGTTACCAACACCCCAGGTGGTGAGGGCGAAGACGACGAAGTTCTCGTGGGCAATCTACCTGCTGGATCCATCATGGGTTTCCTATGGACTGTTGTGGTTGCGGTCACTTTCCAATTCCCCGGTACGCTGCTTTCTCGAAACAATAACCCTCCAATCCGGCTAAGATTGGCTATACAGGTTTTATCTTGACTTATCTTTTGCATACAACGCACGCCGCAAAGATGGGCTCTTTGGCTGGCTTTGGCATAACCCTCATCCAATATGGACTCTACGAGAAGGCGGTTGCCACAGCCGACGGCACATTCTCCTGGCAGACTGCGGAGGGATCCGTTGACCCTACTTCCGCTCCCATCGAACCCTCGGTCGAGCCGTCCATCGTAGATACCAACTCTACCATGTCGATGATGATGGATGATGCCGCGGCTTCAGCACTTCCATCTACGAGCGCTGAGTGGATCATGTTCTGTGTCATGACGTTCGGTGCGTAAAGCTTCTTACTGAAAAACTGTCATGTTCTGACTATGTATATTGCAGGCTGGTTCCTGCTGCTCACCTCTATTCTTGGATTTATCCGTGTCAAACGCTGGGAAAAGCATATCCTTCGGTCCCGTCTCGCAAACGCCGAGCGTGCTCGTTCATCTTCCCCTGCCACTACCCCGACAACACCTACATCTCCGCCAGCTCGTGCCGACGGGTTGCCATCGGCCGACGTCTTGGCATTGCAGATGTTGGGCCACAGTCAAGCCTCCGCCGAAGCTTGGCTTGCAGCTGCTCGCAGACCCTCCCAAACTCCTGAAGCCGATCTCGAAGCTGCTCGTGATAGATTCGGACCCATCACTGACAGCCAAGGGCGTACGATGTCTTTACCGCACAGTCTCGCTCTGCAGTTCCTCGGCCACAGTCGTGCAGATGCCGATGCTGAGGCCGCCCGTGTATATGCTGCGCGTGCAAGAGCTTACGAAGCGGCTGAATCTGAGACTGTCCCAATGGTCCAAGCTGCGCCTGCGTCCAGACTTGCTTCTCGCTTTATGATGCGGAGGTAAGTTTCTTTGATCTCATCATTCTCAGAATATCAAACTAACAATTGTGACAGCGCGTTGGGCGAGGGTCCTCCCACTGAGGAGGAAGTCGAAGCCTGGAGAGTCAAGAGGCGTCACGAAGAGCTCCACGAACACCTCAGGGCAGCGTCGCTTGTCTGAGCCACCAGCTTCCCGACGTCTCTGAATCGAGATTACGAGGCTCATCAAGTCCATCACCTCCAAGTGGTTCTAAAGTTCTATGTTCTATCAATATCGTCGTCTTTTTCGTCCCTCTCTTCCGCGAGGTCTGGTTCCTCGAAAATCGATTTCTGCGGTTACGCCTTTGGACTGACCTACTTTTCTTGTTATTCATAAATTGGTCTCTATTCCACCTCAGTTTACGCCCTCGAACTGAGGGGTTCCATCTTTGTTCCTTCTGAACAAGTTTTGAAAGATGTCATTCATTGTATGTATTTGGGTGTTTAGCATAGGCGCGTTGGCTTTTTGTAAATAACCTCTTCGCTCGACTGGTGCTCACGAGTAACTAGTCGCTTATTTCTCTCATTCGATCTTGGTGACTCCGTCAATAAATCTTTGATATAACCTGTTCCTCAGATCAAATTGCAAACACGAAACATGTGAAGACATACCAATGGGCCCAGACATGGCATCGTCTAATAGGCTATAGCGAGATAGTCCTTGTATTCACATAACCACAAAATGTAGCTTAAGGCGACTCAAGAACCCAGAAGCTTTCTCCGCTATAGAGTTCCTTTAGTTCCCGGGTTTTAATGGCCAAGACAGGCTCCTTCGCGGCGAATTGCAGAAAAGTTGTCTCGTCTTCGTGTTCAGGATTCTACTCCTTTGGGGACGAGACTCGGGACCATAACCGGTGAAGGACCTTCAACCTGAAAGTCTGCATGCCGGTGAATAGTATGCCGATCTCGTCCCACACATCACGAGCAGTCTCATCCTCCCAGCCGTAATCCATGTCATCTACGAAGAACTCGTACGTCCAGCCGTCATACTTGACAAGTTCGCACTTTTGTGGAAGAATCTCGGCAAGGTAAAGTGCAACATCGCACGGCTTTTCGACTTTGCTGCCCCGCAAGTCCAGCTGCAGCAAACAGTCGAACACGTGCCGTTCTGCGACATCCTCACTCAGTGGCGGTACGACAGTGGCATCGACGTAGAGTCGAAGGTTCTTGAGATTACGGAAATGACGACCGAAGATCTCGAGGGATGATATCGGCATAATCTTTTCCGGTTCTGTGCCCTCCGAGAAGTCAGCCTGTGGTGTACATAGACAGAGAGACTCGAGATCTGGCCAACAGCGAGCCATTTCTTCGATCTCTCGGTCAAGGAGGAAGAAAGGGGATGTGGATGCCTCGAAGACGACCAACGAGAGAGACAACAGTGGGCGCAGCATGTCGAAGGTCAGATACTGCTCTGCGTCATCTGAGAGGATGGTGTCATCTTCAACTGCGTCCTGCTCGTCTGTAGACGTTTGATCAAAGGAAAAAATGATCACAAGGTGTCGTAGATTGCGAAACTGTCTGAAATCTTGCAGCAGATTCGACAAGTTATCCGTCGATGGTCCACTCGCGTCCACTAAAAGGGAGCTGATAGGACAGCCAGCGTAGGATTCTGGCACCTTTTGCGAACCAGGGGGTAAACTGAGGCAAAGTTCACGAAGGGCTGGGTAATTATCGCTTTCGACTAGTGGGCATGCGGGTAGTGGAGGGAGAGGAATTTTCCTGGGTAAAGCCGGGCAGGAGGCGATGATGAGCGACGTCAATGACGGCTTTCTCGAAATCGAGGTCAACGTCTCTGCAGAGACCAGTGGGGGATCCAGATGAAGTTCCTTGAGTTTGGGCAAGGATGTCACCATCATGAAGACTTTGTCATCTTCAAACGTTGGCAATTCGTCAGCAGTGTGACTCTGCGGATAGTCAAGAAGGAGTGTGACGGACTCCAACTCGGGACAACATTGGAGAACTTCAGGCAGTCGGTCGAAGATGACAGGAGATGCTGCTTGGAGCATCAACTCCCTGAGAGATACGGACAGTCCAATCCGAAGATTTTCGAAGGCTGGCAAGTGATGCCCAGTCCATCTGAGACTTTTGAGGTTGGGAAATAGGCCACAGTCAGGAAGTGTGACCGATTGCAGATCATGAGTGATCAGTGGTATGTTATATCCATTCCCCATCCAATCGCAGTCCAACTGGTGCACTCGCTGTGCGTAGTGTTGAAACCGAAGCCAATCGTCCTCTGAAAGGCTTTTCTTGGCGAAAGTCTGTCATGAGAATGGGTCAATGGAGTGGAAATGAGCCGGGAATGGCCACGAACATAGTCATCAGTACTTGCAATCGTCTCTTCATCTTGATCGGCGCGGGGATAGCGGGGCGGGTTGATGGGGCTCAAGATGCTGAGGACATTGTAAAGCCCTTCCAGTTCTCTATAGAGAGAATCTAGAGCATGTACAGACAAACGCTTGGATACTTGAGCACAATGGAAGAGATCTCCAGGCTCGAGAAAGGCGAAAGTCTCAATGATCAATTCATTGATCTCCCAGAAGTGATGCATCGTTATTGTGGGAGGCTCAACCTCCAGCGGTCACTGAGCGACAACGAGCCTGCTTTTATCTTCCCTCGCTGACTCGGAATCCATACCATATCCGCAGCAGTGCATCAACCTCGAGTTCCTTCGCAGGAGGACGCTTAATGTCGGTAAGGCTGTCGGGGCCGTTCGAGCTCGTTCGAGTCATCCGAGAATGGGAATAACGTATTGGCCCAAAAGTTCGAGATACCTTGGTTTTCTGAGTATACTTGGGATAATTGACAGCGTAGAAAGACATTGAATGGTCTATCTCATCCAATGAGAACAGGGCGACGAGCAAGCAAGTCATGATCTGCTTCGGAGGCGAATCGAAGCGAGTTGTCGAACTCGACACAGCCGCTGACATGCCCCTTGTCTGCATCAAATAATTCAGGTGGACGGAGGGGATTAACACCGGCATATATTACTGCATCGTATCGTGCGCAAGATCACTGGCATCCAGGCTGCAGAGAGGTCAAAGGTTGAGAACTTCGAGCTGGTATCTTGATATTTATACATTCTGTCGTAGACTGCATCACTTGTATGAACTTTCAGAATTTCAGGTACCATATGAACTTACATCCTGATCCCAATAGCGCTGCAGTGCATGCACTGCTTCACACCGGCAAATTCTTGAGAGCCCGAGAGGCATCCATTATTAATCCGGCAGCCTGTATAGAGGTTTGTGACTCGGATTTCCCACTTGAAAAGTGACTCGAAGACTTGAAGTGCCGAGAGCCATAGAATGACGTCGAAGAGTACTCTTCATCCACGAGAGAGAGTGCTGCTGCAGAAAAAAATATGCTATACTGTAGCCTCGGCAACTCGGCTCAACTCGGCTCCGAAATCTTCCGATCCCTGAGGCTTGTTGGAACAAATAGTAACTGATGTCTAAGCTGGTCAGACCAGTGGTCTGTCACTAGTACTGTTCCTCAGATTAGGTTTAGCATTACAATGCATTTCAGGATAAATGTATCATGCCAGACATAGCATCAGTGTACAGTCCAGTAGCGACATACATATCTCATGCAACTAACATCGTCCAAGTTAACTCGCAACCGGGGGCGAAAATTCGAGGAGTCTTCGTGATATCAGCAACAGTGACAGAAACTCTGGGCTCTGAGAGTTATCTCTTCTAAAGAGGTCCCTCAGCTTTCGGGAAAGGATTCAGGAGATGTTCGATAGCCATGACAGACTTTTTGGCCGTCGACTGCAGACGGAATACGTCGTCAATGGGCTCAAGATTTCTCTCCTCGCAAGGAGAAATTTGAGACAATCGGTCAAAAACTTCTGACTTGAGACTCTGCATGCCGGCGAACAGTAGGCCAATGTCATCCCACACGTCGGAAACGGTGTAACCCGTCAAGCCAAACAGTTCTTCGCACTCGTAGGTCCAGCCTTCTGACCTAACGAGTTCGCAGTCGCGTGGAAGAATCTCGGCGAGGTAAAGCGCTACGTCGCGCGGCTTATTCACTTTGCTTCCCCACAAGTCCAGTTGTTGCAGACAGTCAAAAACGTGCCGTTCAGCAACATTGTCGCTTCGTGGTGGGACAACAGTGGCATCGACGTAGATTCGAAGCTGTTTGAGATTATGGCAATGGCGGCCAAATACTTCGAGGGAAGAAATTGGCATACTCTTGTGCGGCACTGAGCTCTCTGGGAAAGGAACGTCTGGGATACATAGACTCAGAGCCTCGAGGGATGGCCATGAATATGCCATTTCTTCAATCTCGTGCTCAAGGAGGGCGAGTCGGTCTACGAACACCTCGAAGGTGACCAACGACAGAGAAAGCAGGGGACGCAGCATATCGAACGTCAGATACTGTTCTGAGTCGCTTTGAAAGTGAGAGGGGCCTTCGTTCGGAACGATTATAGGCGTGTGATGGGTGAGTAACATGATCACCAGGTACCGCAGATGACGAAATTGCGCTATTTCTGGCAGCAAAGTCGGGAAGTCCTCTGCTGAATCTTGATCGGCATCCAGCCAAAGGGAGGTGATGGGACAAGCGGTATAGCATTCTGGTATGCTTGGAGAATCGCGGGGTAACCTGAGGCAAAGTTCTCGAAGGGCTGGGAATGTGGAGCCCTCAGATGGCGGTGATAGGGATGGAGGAGTGAGAGGAAATTTCCTAGGTAAGGATGACCATGGGACGACCTTGAGCGACGTCAATGATGGCAATCTCGAAATCGACTTCAAGGTTTCCGCAGCGACCAATAGAGGAGTTAGATGGAGTTCCTTGACATATGGCATAAATGTCATGAGCATGGACAGTTTGTTATCGTCGATTGATGGGAGGTTATAATCATATTCATCCTCCAACATGCACACCTCCAAGTAGTCAAGAAGGAGTGTCACGGACTCCAGCTTGAGACAGCGTTGGAGAACTCTGTGCAGCTGATCGAGGATGATCGAAGATGGTGCTTGGAGGGTCAATTCCTTGAGAGACGCAGGTAGTGCAACGTGCATATCCTGAAAGACCATGGAGTGCCGCCCAGTCCATCGGAGGATTTTGAGATGGGGAAATAGAGCAAAGTAAGGAATATTGAACGAGCGGGGGTCTGGGCCGCTCAGTGGAGGTATGTTATATTCGTTCTGTGCCCAATTGCAGTCTAACTTTCGCACTCGCCGTGCATACTTTTGAAAACGAACCCAGTCGTCCTCTGAGAAGCTTTGCTTGTCGAATGTCTGTCATAAAATGCATCAATGGCATGAAAGTGAGCCAAGGATGATGCAGAACGAACGACAATTGGATTTCGAGGGAAACCGTTATAATGGCTCGCGTAAGTGGGTGGACTGATAGGGCTTAGGATACTGAGGATATTGAACAGCCGATCGATTTCTCTATAAAGAGAATCTAGAGCAAGCTCAGACAGACACTTGGATACCAGAGCGCAGCGGAAGAGGTCTCCCTGCTCCAGGAAAGCGAAAGTCCCAGAGACCAACTCATTGATGGTCCAGAAGCGTTGCATCCCGACTCTGGATGCGAGGTTGCTCGATCGCTGGTACGTGTCCAGCGAGGTGTAGGGGGGCGAGCTTGATGAGACCTCCTGAACCTCGAGCTTATAACCTACATCCTTATCACGGCGCAGTAGTGCACGCACCTCTCAGACCGGCAAATTCTTTGAATCCCGCAAGGCAACCGTCATTCTGGCAGTCCAGATCGGGTTCATTTATTCGCAATCACGAATTGGGAGTTGAACTGGATTGCACATAGTCATGAAAGACTGCGCAGAATATTGATGGACGAGAGCGTGTGATGTAACTGATGTTGTAGCAAATCATATGTATGTTAAGATTCAGAGCAAGGGAATTATGCCGAGTTGCCGAGTTCACCTCGGTTCCGAGAAGTTCCGGCTCTGGGGGTTTGTCGGAACAGGCAGGAACAGATGTCTTCCCAGTCCCACCAGTCCACATATCTTTTCACAAACGAGCTTGTCCATGGTCCTTACCGCCCTAGCCGCCATAACATCTCTTCGAAGCGGATGGCAGGCCACTGCAGCCCATCCGTCTCGCTGACTTCAGAATTGTCAATGCTACTTGCCCACGATGCCCACGATGCCCACATCGCCTGTAATATACGTGGACGGAATGGACTAATGCCGGTCTACTATATTCCATGGATATCTGACTCGTTAAGGTCCCTGACATCACGAGACGTTGAGAACTTTGAAAGGATGACTTGATGTTCACAATTGTCAATGCGGACTGCATGTCGGGAAAAAGCATACATGGCTTCAAGGGGCGAAGTAGTCTTCCAAACTCCTAGATCGCGTAGTTGCAAATTCAGTCATCAACAACGCCCTCAATGCACTCAAAATTATAGAGCTTCCCCGTCGAAGCGCATCGGAAGTTGACTCGGCGCGCGATCCTTGTGGGATGATAAAATTGGACCACATCGACAAGTCGTGAATTAATGTTGCATGATGCGGGACGTTGTCAACTCAATGCCCGATACGATTGTGATTTGGAAAGGCCGGGCGGAATTGATGGAATTGATGTACAAGGAAGGAAATGGACGAATTGCAAGGGATAAATATCTATATTCCGAAGTAGTGAATCTACAGAGTGGATGAGACAATGGGGTAAGAATGATGGAGAGCAAAGCGCACCCTTGACCAGAAAGCCTGGAGGAGGCAGTTCAGTGTAGCTCCCCAGCTTTCTTCCGCGGTGCTGTAGGACCCTAGGTCAATTTCATGCATGACATCAAGAGCAAGGACGCACAAATCAAAGGATTGAGCTGCGCCAGATATGTAATGGCCCACATCAGATAACAGCATGTCAACGTCAACAGTATGCTCGTCCGGATGAGCCTAGAAGCAATCATTCAGAAGGTAGTACCGCCGAAAACAATCTGCATACGTTTGCAGTCCGCCTTTAGGGGTGGCAAACCATCCTACTGCGCCGAATATGAGGACAAGGACCAGGATCGCGAGAACAGGATATGCTGTGGCCATTGATGCGAGACTTGGTTGGACGAGTTCACGTCAGGGATGCGGCGTAGTCTCTGGAGAGGTTGAAGCGGCGTTATCGGTCCAGTCTCCGAGTTCAAACCAAAATGTCAGAGACGCAAGTCGAAGTTCCTCAACAGCCACCGCCTGCAATAACGAAGGTGGATAGTCTTTCGCCTAACCACTGCCATCTCTGACAAAATATAGAGGAAGCTGGACGATGCGATCAGTGCGTTGGACGACGCCGTCCGACCACGTTCTGAGCGTCCTCGAGATGCGAAACGAAGGCCACTGTCGATCTACTCGACACTTGCGAAATATGGCATAAACACGTCCAATTCACCCTCGTCAGTTTTCTGTGTTATATTGGGAAATTATTCTGAAACCGAATAGGTCAATTAAGACGTTCAAACGTTCACTAGCGCGTCTCATAGACCGCAAGCCCACATCTTCGAAGCCTATGCCACCGCCCTCAGACATCAGTCAAGAGATCGACTTGGTGGCTCAATATCGACCTTCATCCACGGATGCTCTCCTTGCGCGTCTGCAAACGTACAAGCTCTCTACGTACTCTAATAAACCTGATTCCGTCAACCCTGTTGCGGCGGCGAAGTGTGGCTGGGTGAATGAAGGGAAAGATAGGCTAGTATGCAAGATATGTGGCAATAGCTGGGTCCTTGCTAGTGTTGCAGGGATGAGCAAGGACGCTGGTACGTCTTCTATCCTGGCTTGACACTGCACCCGATGATCGACTTGAGCTTAGCTACTACATTGTTGGCGAAGCAAGCTAGTGCCCTTATCGATGAACACAAAGAAGGATGTCCATGGCGAAGCAAACAATCTGATGGTGATTTCAATCCACTTTTCTTGGACACCGTAAGCTTACATGCACTGCAGATTCAGTCTATCGAATATCACTCTCATCCCCTACCTCAATGGCGAGTAAGCTCCTCGAAACAGCAAGGTTAATAGATCCTCACATGGAAGATGTCCAAATTCATCACCCATTTGTATGTTTTTTTCTCTTCCCTTCGGGTTATCCAGTCTTATGCAAGCCGTTTGTTGAAAGACCGCACCCCAAATTCACAATCTCATGCACATAATCACGACCGTCAATGAGTCTTCACAGACTCAATCCTCACCACCCTCCAGTTCCATCACATCCGAGTCCGTCGCCCCACAGTCTACCCTCATGAACGACCAACCCGAACAGCCATCGTCCTTACCACCACCTTCAGAAGCTGCCATTCTCGCATCACTCTGCGGCTGGTCTCTCGCCCCGCATGTCTCTACCTCCTCATCGTCCCGCCCCCGACTATCATCTTCCCTTTCCACCTCATCAAGTCGAATAGGCTCGCCAATTCCTCTATCTCGTTCTTCATCTAGAGCAAGCTCCGTCGCTCCCGGTTTCGACGGTATGCAAATTGATCGCTCATTCTCGAGTATCAGTGGTGCTGGAGAGTCCAAAGGAAAGCAGAAAGCCGCCTATCTGCATTGCGAGATGTGCCAGCGACGTATAGGCTTATCACTTTATACCAACCCTCCAGCACCTCCGCTTCCCTCGCCAACGATTCAAAATGCCTCGCATCAAGAGAATGGAACTGTTCGTGCAACCCAAAACGGTGAAAGTTCGAATTCGCCAGAGAACTCACAGTCTGTGAATGCTCCGTCAACACCTTCGGCGTCAGAAACCAGACCAGCCAGAACACAGCTCTCTAGAACGTTCGACCTCGTTCGTGAACATAGATCGTTCTGTGCTTGGGTTACGAAATCAACGACACTGCCGAAACCTCCCATCTTCCGCCACCCCTCAGCCTCAAGTCTCTCGCCTGCTATCGAGGTCAGCGTGAATGTTAAGGAAAGAGAAAGGCTGGATGAGTCCCAGACGGAAGAGAAGATGGAAGGTTGGAGAGCCTATCTTACTACTGTCCTCAAAAGAGGAATAGGAGAAAGCGTAAGGAGACAAGCCAATGGTCTCCCTCCAATCCGAGTGTCACGGTCAAGCTCTACTTTGGCTTTGAACTCGAATCAATCCCAAGATCAGCGTCCGGGAGAAGGGACAGATGTGATGGATGTTGATACAGATGACGCATTGAGTGTTGTACAAGGGCTAGTCAGAGGCGCGAAAGATCGACAGGGCGTGAGTTGCCTTCTCACTCTTCCCGTAGGCGCTTATACTCATACTGATGATTTCTGCAGAGTGTGGATTTGCTACGATATGTCAAGGGCGTCTTGGGCTGATCTCATCATCTTCTGCTTATATCTGTTCATCGTGTCACGCTTATGTCAACTCTATCGAGTGCTTTTCATCGTTCTTTGATGCACTAAAACAACTCGACCATCTTTCTGCGCGACGAGATGACGCCAACGACTTTTCCGCTGAAGTCGAGAATAGTTCCCCCTTTCGTCGCCACAAGGTCATTGCTCACTTCATAATCGGGGACACCCAGTAATTTCTCGAGATTGGTCGAGGCCATGAGCAGAGCCTCTGTTTGAGTTATTCGTCCAGATGATTCGAGTGCAGCCTGAAACGGAAGGTCATCGGGGGATCGATCAGAACATATAAGAACAGTAATTGCACACTGGACGCACCCATCCAGCATCAAATCGGATATGTCTCGTGGCCCATAACTCGGCGACTCCAGTCCCAACAGTTACGTTCGCCTCCTTCAACGCCACCACTGCGCTCTCCTCACTTAGGGGCGGACCTGGCAATCTAGTCGTGGTCCATTAGCTTCCGTACAGTCGAAGATGCAGATCGCAGCAGCGTACATTCTCCTCTTATCCCAGGTCACAGGGAATGGCCTACTTGGTCTTACGATCACACCTACTCCGGCTTCGGCTATCTGTTCGGCAAGGAGATGTGCTTCTGTTCCTCCGGAGATCGTGAATTTCATTTTCGTCATGCTTTTTGATTCGATCTCGCTCTTCAAAGCCAGCACAGCTCCTATAATGTCTGCGTTGTCGACTTCGACGACGAGCGTCTTCTCTCCCTATCATGATGACGTTAGTCTCCCTCTTATTCGATGTGACGAGATGTATACCCAGAGAACCCTGGAAAAGCATTTGCCAATCTCTCCAACTCCATTACCCGTCAATAAATAGCGGAGTGCCCCGATTTGAGTGCTTATGCTCGACTTAGTATCATACGGCATTCGACCATAGTGACCTAGGGCAACATGTACAGCGACTACATCTTCGAGCACCGCGCCTTTCTCGAACCGATGCGAAGCACCAACTGAGAAATATGTGCTCAGGCCAGCAAGGAAACCCTCGTGGGCAGGCGCAGTGATGGCCCGTGTGACACCTGAACGATACGCCAATCTATTCAGGATGGAGTCAGCACGATCGAGATACCCGGACATGCGTATACATACAAGGAATCGCGACCGCCGAATTGCAGCCCGTCGACAGCTCGTGGTAGGTATCCTTCTCCACCAGCGATACCAGGTACTCTTCCAACCATCGGGTCGAAGACCGGCCCATCATTTGTGGTCCTTTCGCCTTCAATCTCTTGCAGTCCTATGTCCGCCCCGTAAGCTACCAGTCCAGGGTTCAACGACCCTCCTTCGAGATCAACGACTTTAATCACAGGAGCAGGGGGAAGACCTGGAATTGGAGGTCTTGGAATGATACAGTCGATCGCCACACATGTGATCACACCGGAATCGACCAGAACTTGTCCGAGGGTTTCATTTGTCCCGACGGACTCCTGAAGGTCTTGATATCCTGACCCCGTCCAAATACTTTTGACGTTTGTGAAGAGTACATTGGGAAAGGTTTGGCCATTCAGCGGGGGCATCCCATTGTAATCAAGAGCATCGTTGGCTTCATGATCAAAGCTGGGCACCTTTGGAGGGGCTTGGGCTTCTGCTGACTTTTCTGATACGAAGGCGACAGGGTATTGAGGGATTCCGTCTATAAAGACCTGCTTGGGCGTGGCTCCCAGGGCTAGCGGGTGACTATCCCAGACTACGAGGTCTACGAAATAGCGTCGTGATAAATCGAAAGAAGTGTATAACAAGATGCCTACCTGCGTCGTAACCTTCACGAATGTACCCGACACGGTGATCTAGACCGAGCGTTTTCGCGGGAACTGTCGTGATTGATGCCAGAGCCAAAGTCGTCCGCAACCCATAATAGTGCGCTTGCTGAGCTTCATATGCGAGATAGCGACTATTGACGGCAGGGACATCGCTCTGCCTGGTATAAGACACGCTGAAGCTGACCAGATGGCGAAAACCCTGACCTTCAAGATAACCTTGATTCCAGCGTCTGCGAGGATCTTCGGAGCAAACTCGGAACCCCAATAGGCCTCATGCTTATATCTACAATAGTCAGACTGGAAGAAACATGAATCTGTAGAGACATGGGTTCTCACCTGGCTGATGTAGCAAACATAGCGATCGCGGGAGGCTCACCTAATGCACCCTTTCAGATACATTCGAATAAAGGTACAGCTAGACGGACCATAGGCTTTCTTCAGCAGGTCGGGAACGAGGTAAGCTTCATGAGCATGATGGAAGGCCGCTAGCGGAAATTCGAACTCGTTAGATAGCTATGTTATCATATGTCAGACTGGCGCTATATGAAGACAGCTGAGAGTAAATCAAAAACTCACCCGTACAATAGCATCAAAATCAACAGCCTAATTAATTGTCAATTAAAGGATTCTCTCAATCTATATGTTGAATAGACGGACCGAATAGCAATGCGTATGGACCTTGGTCCGGCCTCTCAACACGTCCACAAGAGACTGCCATTTCAGACTTTCTGGGAATTCGCCGAGACCTTTCCATAGGCCCTTTTGTGCCTTCAGACAATAATTATCTTGTGCCCTCTTGAGTTTTCGGGCTTCCTCGTAACTGAAAGCTCGCATTAGAACGAATTCGACGGGGCGTGGAAGGATGAGCTGACGCTTCACGAAATGCCCAATAGGTGTCCATCCTCGAACCGCCATAATTTGATGCTAAGCAATCGATGAGCCGCGAGCAGGAGAGGCATGATCGGGGACAAACTCGGATTTTCGCCTACAGTCAATCGCTCAGCCGGGAAGCAGCCTTTCGAGTAGAGTAAGAAGCATACCGCAGGCTTGCCTATGCCAAAAGATCAATTCGGCCGAGCAGTATATGCAACCTGTACGTACTTGAGATGTCTCCATCTTAACTTTCCCCCTTCTTCAAAAGCCGATCCATTGGGGTGGGACGGCGGCGAAAGCACCTTTGAGCCCGGAGATCGTTCTTTTGTTTCACGAAGCTTGATCGTGTACGCTTGTCCTCCTAAATGCTCGAATGAGATCCTGCACAGAAGGAACCGCAGGAGCTACTGGCCAATGGCATTGGCACTCCCAGGGAGGATCAGAACGGTAGTGACACCGCCTGCTATAGAAAGATTATACAGTGCATCGTGTGTATTCATGGCTGGAGGGAACTGAATAGATGCTGGCATATATCAGTATTATCACATACCGTCTATGCTTCGGAGACCTGGCAATACAGGTCCACTCCACGAATTCATGTCAAACGTCCCTGTGAGGTGGGAATGTTAGAAACCACTGTTGGGGAGATTGGAGGTGATATATTACCCATAGTAGTAGGCGACGGAAAGACGCCTATATGCGAATGCATGTCTATAAGGCTGTAGAAGATAGTAATGAGATGGAAGAATCGTAGACAAGACCGGGGGTCGTCACCCTGGGGTAATCCAAGATCCATTCAACTCAATGATCTGTATCTCTTTCTCCAGTGATTGAAATCGTCGACTTGAGGTTGGGACTATCTCCTTGATTATTCCTTTGTCCAGGAAGACATTCATTTCGTGGAGTATCTGTTCTCCGTCCTTGCCCCCGGTCCAGATGGTCGCATTTTTCAGGAGATATGCCGAGGTCCCAGGGACAAAACGATCAGATTCTTTCCTGGAGACAAATTCCGCAGGTGCGCCAGCTTTCATTTGGAGTCTGTCGCATTCTTGCAAGACTGCAGCCTTCGAAAATGTTGAGTCGAAGGTGGCATTCGACGTCTCAAGAGGTCTCCATGAAATCCAAAGCGTAGCAACCGATAATACTGTCGCACTTCCCAGAGCCAATGTCTTCCATGTGAGTTTACTGCTTTCATTTTCGTGCCTCTGGGCCGTCGGGTCCCAAATGTAGGGGGCTTTACCCAACATCGGCAGTAGTTGAGGCAAGCGCAGTCCGCCTCTTGGAGATTCTGAGGTCTAAAGGCTTGTCCTGGGTGATACTTGACCAGTGATCCCGGCGAAGACACATGGTGCGAAGGGTTAGCCGTGTTCTGGCCGGATGGCCGCGTCGGACGCGTTCAGAATGGCTTCCTCATCGACGTCCACGGCCTCGCAGACGCCCTTGGCATCAACGAGCCAGGAGGCAATATGTATCATCACGATTGGCATGGCAGGATCTGGAAAGACGACTTTCGTCCAACGAATTAATTCCTACCTCCATTCTCAGACACCACCTTCACCGCCCTACATCCTGAATCTCGACCCAGCAGTCTCACATCTTCCATTCGATGCGAACATCGATATTCGCGATACGATTGACTACAAGCAGGTCATGAAACAGTACCATTTGGGTCCTAATGGAGGCATTTTAACGGCACTGAACTTGTTCACGACAAAATTTGAGCAAGTTCTTGGTCTGATCGAGAAAAGATCCAAGTCCCTGGACTACGTGATCCTTGATACTCCAGGCCAGATTGAGATATTCACCTGGTCAGCTTCCGGATCCATCATCACTGATGCAGTCGCTTCATCTATCCCAACCGTGGTCGCATATGTCATCGACACACCACGGACAACTTCACCGGCCACATTCATGTCGAATATGCTTTATGCATGCAGCATCCTCTATAAAACCAAACTCCCCTTCATTCTCGTCTTCAACAAAACAGACGTCCAGTCACACGATTTCGCTATAGAGTGGATGCAAGATTTCGAAGCCTTCCAGGCTGCACTGTCCTCTCGCGACACACCAGGCAACGCAGTCGACTCGGAGGGAGAACCGACGTACATGAACTCGCTCATGAACAGCATGAGTCTTGTTCTGGACGAATTCTACAAGCACCTGAAAGCCGTTGGCGTGTCGTCATTGACTGGAGATGGGATTCCAGACTTCTTTGCAGCAGTCGAAGAAGCCAGAAAGGAGTATCACGAGTCTTACGTCCCCGAACTCAAACGCATAGCCGCGATACGGGAGAAGAAGCTGAAGGCGAAGAAGGAAGATTCTCTGAATCGGGCACTCAAAGACATGCAGGTCGACCCAAATATCCGTGGCCCTGGTGATAAATGGGACCCTACAGCAGTTGACGAAGATGAAGAATATGGGGAGGACGATGAATACGTTGGCGAAGATGACATCGCTGATCCTGCGGACGTTCCATCGAGCTCATTCATCGATCTAACAAAAGCCAGAAAAGGCAGGGACGCTGTCAATTGGCCTCGACCAGCATAGGTTAGTCCTTTATGTTTGTCAACGATTCATTTTCAGTGTATGGACAGCTTCGCAGACGTCTTCTAGACTGACGCGATTACAGCATTCTCGTGATCCTCTCTTCCTCGTGCCACCGATGGCGGAACCGACGCCCGTCCCGTTCTTCTACATCGACGTTATTATTGTCTGTGAACAATCGTCTGAATTATATGCGTCGTGGCGTTTCTTGGCCTATTGGATCACTATCGCCCGGTCTTTCTTTCCGCTTGTGGTCCGACCCGGGTTTGATCGACAGGGAAGATAGGATCTTGGACTAGCACCTGTGAATTGCCGGTCATTGGGAATGCATGATTTTCTAGTCTCGTGAGGATACGGTTACGTATGTATGTATAGAAGTTGACAGCTTGTACACCCTCGCAGAATATAAATGTTGATCTTACAGCATGCGGTTGCGTTACTCCAGTATGATCTGCCGTCGTGATCTCGGGATCCTAAACGTGACGCTGGAATTTTCTAATTCGACCACTATCCTCATCCACGAGAAAGGATAGATGTTCAATATGTACGTAAATGGCGGATCTTACACAAGATAATGCTTTTCCAGGTTTTATTATTTAACGTTTCTGTTATGTAGTTGAATGCAGTTGCCATTGTGGTATAGTATGAGTTGCAGAAGTTCATTTTAAGGTTGAGAGTCACGCGCTTCTCGCTCACTAGACAAGGGGGGTCAAATGATGCTTTATCAAGACAAGTGGATACATACAATTCTCTCACTGTGCGAAGCGTAACTTGATCAGGAACGTATGTGGAAATGAACGATGCTACTTACCTCGAAGGATGAAGTTAGCTAACACCGCGACAAAGAGGCAAATGCTGATGATAATAGGCCCGAGAATTTGATCTGGATGCTGACGTTCAACAAGGGATAGCTTTCCGAAACAAAGGGGTCTGACCGAAGTGTCCAGCGGACCGTTTGCGAATGAGGGTGATACGGTGTTGATACACAGCATATCCATAAATCTGCGCATGAGAACTGTCACCGGGATTCCTTGGGTGAAGGATGAACCAATCGAACCAGAATACCAACGCTAATGACGGCATAGACATAAGCGAAGTAGCGACCGATAGGATCTTTTGAAGCATTGAACAATGCCAGCGAAAGTGTGCCAAGTAGGACAGCAGCATTAAGATACGATATCCAGGCTGTCAACCATGACATTAATGAGAATGTCTCCATCGACGGATATGAACAAAACTCACTGCGTTCATTCGCAAACCACACCTTCCCCTCAACTTTGATCGGTGTTGCAATCTTCTTCGGTACTCTCAAAGTCACAGACTGGGGCGTATTGATAGAATTATAATCTCGAATAACGTCGGGGGCTCCTTCAGGTATCGCATCCGCGCGAATTTCACGCTCCCTGCGTCCCTGAGGGTTTTTGGGAAGTGAAGCTAGAGCACCAGAACTGAATGGCGATAGAACGTCTGCCATGGCATGCCATGATCTTCGGATGAGACCATCAGAGCTTTGGGAGTTCCTGTCACCGTTCATGGTAGCGAAGTCGCTTTGTCGAAGCCGGGGTCCATTCGACATTTTCAGCTATAGCCTAGATTAGATGAAGCGCACGTGTGTGGAAGCCGGAAGGCAGCAGGGACACATAGAGCCAAATAGATACCAGCAACCTCCAAAGAAGGCCAAACTGGGATTGATCCTTGACATCATCGGGATCATTCTATGAGATTCTAGCATGATCAGGAATGGCCTCGACTGCAGGACTTGCTTTTAAGCCGACGCGCTGTACGCCACCGCTGGCAGCTACAGCGCTTTACCTTCTCAACCACTCTTTACATTATGGGCAAAGATTATTACAAGCTTCTCGGTGTCTCGAAGGATGCTAGCGACGATGAGATCAAGAAAGCCTACAAGAAGCAGGCTTTGAAATGGCATCCTGATCGAAACGCTGGAAATACTGAAGCAGCTAGCAAGAAATTCAAAGAGGTATGTATACATCGAGGTCTTCTACACCAGCTGGGCCATGGAACTGATATCTTCTTGTTTGTAGATCTCAGAAGCATACGAAGTTCTTAGTGACAAGAACAAACGTGCCGTCTTTGATCAGTTTGGAGAGGATGGTCTCAAGGCAGGTGGTGGCGGCGGCGGTCCATCACCAGGTGCCTCATCGTTCGGAGCTGGTGGCTTCCCTGGCGCAGGCTTCAGCTCGTTCCCTGGCGGAGGAGGACAGACCTTCACATTCACATCAAGTGGTGGTGGTCCTGGCATGTCAGGCTTCTCGGGCTTCTCACCATCAGACCCTAATGACATCTTTGCGTAAGTTCTTATTTCGTTCCATATACTTATCTTTTGCTAATGGTATTGTAGGTCGTTCATGAAGAGTATGGGCGGCATGGGCGGCATGGGAGGCAGCATGTTTGACGACGACGACGACATGTCTGGCGGCTTCGGACGATCAGGGTTCACGTCGTTCGGTGGTATGCCTGGAAGCATGCCAGGCGGTGGATCTCCCCGGACTGCAAACCGTAAACGACCTGCCTCGCCATCATCACCCGCATCCAACAATCCATCACAACCCAGCGAAATCGTTAAGCCTCTCAATGTCTCATTAGAGGAGTTATTCGCGGGCACGACCAAGCATTTGAAGATCGGTCGAAAGCTCTACGGAGGTGGAACCGAAGACAAAGTTCTGGAGATCGTCGTTCACCCTGGCTGGAAGAGCGGAACTCGTATTAAATTCCCTCGTGCTGGTAACGAGACCGGACCGAACGGCGAAGCACAGGATCTCGTATTCGTCGTCGAAGAAAAGTCACATCCTCGGTTCAAACGAGAAGGATCCGATCTCGTTGTATCAGTGCCGTTACCACTTGTGGACGCTCTCGCTGGCCCCCAGACGAGTAGGCGTACAGTGGAGGGTATCGATGGGAAGACTTTGACGATCTCGGTGCCGTCAGGTGTCGTCAAGCCAGGAGCGGAGACTCGAGTGTCAGGAGAAGGTATGCCAATTCGGAAAGAGGGGGTAGCATCGAGGCGGGGTGACCTGATAGTGAAGTGGGATATTACATTCCCAGAGAAACTAACACCCGCACAAAAGGAGGGTGTTCGTAAAGTATTAGGATAGAAGATCATGCATCATGTTCCAATGTAACAATAGGTTCCTCGCAATAGTAACATCCTGTATTTTTATTGTAATTGAAAGTCACGCCATTCTATTGGATCCGTCCAAGTTCCTGGGCCAGGGCTCAGGGGACTTAACGTCGGCGTTACTCGGCGTGCCTGATTCGACGGAAGTAAAATCAAGCGCTCTGACGTGTATACTTTGTTTAAGTCACCGGATGCTCGAACTAGCTAGTGCCCACGCTACCACATGTTGCTCGAATCCGTCCACTCTGCTCAAGACACAACCCATCTCACTGCCCCTCCAACTCGTCTTGACTAACTTACCGGTGTCGTTCGGTACTCCGCATCCCTATATCATACCTTGATCATACCGATTTGAATGGCATCTCCGTAGTACCATGGGCATATTCGCCTACCGAGCCACTTCTTGTTGACCCTGCACATTTCCCTATCAAAATCGCAGTACCGGCTCAATTTCTGATCAGGGCCGCTATCAATCTCCCTATTTCACGAAGATAGGCCGAACACGAGTTCGGCAGAGTCTACATATCGGAATGAAGACACGATAGCCCACATCCAGGCCCTTCTTCGATTATTAATATGTTCCAATGGCATCACACGCATTGGACCCTTCTCGTCTTCGTCCTACCTCACTTATCAAACATCATTCGGAACATCACGGGCAATCTCAATTCACTGAACTCGGGCCCACATCCGTCGGCGCCTCATTGCGAGCTCTATTCCAGGATAGTGCTGAGGCAGCAACTGGATATTCTCATCGAGGCGATGTGTTCTTGTTCGACTGGCGCCCTCGGTGATGGCACTAATCACTGTCGATCACACCGTGGAGGCAAAGGGAAGCCTCGCTTAAGCCCGGGCGCTCCCCTCGATTATGCTTGCAGATCTCTGTTTGTTTATGGAATGATAGGCCGGAATTCCCTGCTTTTGGGCGCTCCCGCACTTCCGCTGCTGACGTGTGTCATTCACCTTGAAACTGCTTCCAGGTTCTCATAGAGATAGCTCTATCTTCGGTATAAGGATTAGTTCCGGGAAACTGTCCCGACTTCCGCAGCATTACAAGCCTTGCCAGTCTTAGGACATTGGGATTACCTTTTGTTGGTCGAGGAACTGAAACAGGGACATGCATTCTTAATCAAAATGTGTACTGCATTCTTATTAACTCTCTTGGTAAGGGGAAAGGGTGGCGAGACTGAAGATCCGATGTGAAATAGCACAGTCACGCAATGTTCTCATGCAGATTCAATTTCCTCGACATATTTCTTGGATTCGGCACTGTCGTTGGATTTGAGGATCTGATTGACGCCACCATCCGAAATGAGCGTCTGCGTTCGGACTCGAATCGAAGCCGTTTCTCACCTCGACAAGACGATCGACGTATTTGGCAAACGCCTCTTCCTTCGATGTGCCTTTAACCTTGTCCCAAGCGTCCCTATAGCGATTCGCAGAGGATGAAGCGAACGTTAGCAGAATGATAGCGAGCACTTCCGAATTGTTCCGAACGCACCATTTGGCTTTGCCGACGAAGTCAAGAAGACCTGGACGGGAAGTGTTTACATCGCCCACGGTTGCTGAACGAAAGATCAAATCAGGATCGAGCATAAGTGTGCCATAGGAGCGCCATACCTTGCTTGTAGTAGCTATAGAACTAAGCAGACGTTTCGTTGAGCCGATCTTGGATCCGATGGGAAGAGATCACTGTCAGGGGACATACGAAGAGTTTATCGTCTTGCGAGGGCTGGACGGGTCCATCCTTGGGCAGGTTTTGGACCTATTTCAAGATTGAGACCAACTGCGCCACGTCAGATCATGTGAATTATACGCGTACGATGCTGACGGCTTTATCAAACTTGGCTTGAGACATGGGTATGCAAAGGATAGGGATGTGAGGCCGGACAATGCCGCACCAACGCAGATGGAGTCAGCTTCCCCAACGAAACGGACGGAGGATAATCACGTTATCGATCGTCCATGGCGATTGGAACCCCAAGAGTTAGAGTGGTCACTGTTATACGCGAGGGGCAGGACTAAAAGTTTGATTTGACGGGATTATCTTATCTTGATCAAATTTTGCCGCCCAACGTCGCGTCGAGCCCCGCGGCGCTAGAGACGATGAGCCTTCCCGAGTGACTCGAGCAATAGAATGGCCGATGTGACAATAAGTTGTTCACGGAAATGCGTGGGAGTGGGATATTATGGAAAGTGGTAATGTAAATGGGTATCGCAACATTCCGAAAGAGACTGAATGGGCATGATAGGGAGATGTCTTGGAAAGGTCTTGAAGCACGCATGTTTCTTGTCAGGGCCATCGTGACCGGCCTTATCGCCGCCCGCGCAGTCGGAGTCGCCTCACCGAGTTTGGTCAGCTGATGTTCGGATATTGCAGTAGTGGGACAGGGTCCTGGGTTGTGGATGTCGAGACAAGGACGCAGCTGGGGATAAGAGATACTGGTATCGTACCAAGCATGTATGCATTTAGTCGAGAGGGGTCGAAAACCGGGAGATTGCACCTCAGGATAGGAGGGAATACAGAAGGTCAGAAGGCAGAAGTGTAATGTGCTCATCGCTGAACAGATGACGGCAGGCCAGGCCATTCTGTCAGGGCGCAAGGGCTCGGATCCGTCGCGGACACTATACGAAGCTGGCGGAAGCATTTTCGAGTGACAAGAGCGATCGCAGGGCCGTCCTGGGCTTAGCGTAGGTCATCAGGCGACCTTCTCCTGACCATCTCCACATTCTGCAAAAATAAGCTATGCGCGCAGAAGCAGTCCCAGAGCGAGACCGAGTGGTGATAGAGAGGCCTTGTCCAACTTTTGCCACTTTTGTGTTAAAAGCTTCATTCCCTTCAGGGGCAAAAACGCCACAATGCCGAACTTGGAACATGACCATATATAGGCATACCATTCGAGGGTGTTGGAGGCCTCCGTGATTCACCCGCTTCTCTGAAACACAGAAATACTATTGGTTTCGTTGCTATTTCTCTTCTCCTTTTTGTACTACCACTCTTCTCATGTCACCACTGGCAACACAAAGCACCGCAAACAATAACATCGATCATGATTACGTGAGCCATTTCATGCTCCGACACGCTCGTCCAACGACTGCACGACAACAACCTCTGTGACGCGCATTCTACAACTAAGAGGGACTGGTTGCCACTGTACATCTTCTTCCCAACCACGCTCTTTCCATCATAGTCCAAGTCCCATCGTTCGAGGACACGATGCCCGGAAATCCATCATCTACCAAAACTGCGCCGGCGCCAACTCCTCAGGAGGTTACTAGAAAGTTATCAATCACCCATAAGCCTCCGAAAGTAAGCCTGAACCCTTGGCAAGCTCAACTCAATTCCTGATAGTCCACTCTTGTCCATCCAAGAAACCTCAGCTCGCTCCCCAGACCTCGGGCACAGAATCTGATTCCGACTCCTACATCAGTCCCGATCACGGAATCAACACCTCCACGTCTATACACACACCAGGACCTGCAAGTGTCCATCACGCTCCTTTATCGTCCATCGCAGAGGCCCAAACACCAGACGGAGAAGAAACAGACGACGATGACGAGGAGGAACCGGATGCGTCTGAACTTCTGAACCGCAGAACCACGGAAGAAGAACGCAAGGGAGAGGGCGTGATAAAAGCTGGATATTTGTGGAAGAAGGGCGAGAGAAGAAAGGTCCGCGGACAGCTTTTCCCTGATTCGCCCGGCGATCTTCTTTTTGCATTAACCTCTGTCCCTAACAGACTTGGAAAAAGCGCTGGTTCGTCCTGCGACCGGCACATCTCGCCTACTACAAGGATTCCGCTGAATACAAGCTTCTCCGCCTTCTCGATCTGTCCGAAGTCCACTCCGTGACGCCCTGTTCACTAAAGCGACACGACAACACGTTTGGTGTCGTTTCACCTGCCAGGACCTACTATCTCCAAGCAGAAAATCCTCGAGAGGTGCAGGAATGGGTTGCGGCGCTCAACGATGTCCGGGAGGCATTGATGAGCAGAACGAGCCTTATACCCCGCGATACAGGCACACCACCAATCACGATACCCCATGTCAAATCGCCTGAGAATGTCCACTCAAACCTGACGGCTTCTTCGCCTACCACGAGGGGTTATGCGGTGACGTCTTCGGATGAGGATGATGTCTCCCGCAGCTACGGGTCTATGCCAACAATGCCAGGGGGATCATCGGTGACGGCCAACCTCGGCAGCTCACCAGCAAAGCTGGGCAGAGTAGTCTCCAAGGATAGAGATCCTTCGAAGGTGGTACTGAATGGCTACTTGTTAAAGTGTGGTAGTAAAAGGAAGAACTGGCGAAAGCGATGGTTCGTGTTGACCGGGGAGAAGCTATTGTACGCGGGGAGCCATATGGTAGGAAACTTGTTTCTATTTTACGTCAAGTTGGATAGAAGATGTCTAATCGAATGGCAGGACACCAAACCACATCGAGAAATCAAGCTGTCAGACATCTTGGACGCATTCGAATACACCATGGATCCGCGTCCCGGACACAGCTATGCTCACGGTCATGCCGGGCAGGGTGGACCGAATCCGCCATTGGGAGCCGGGAGTGGCGAAGAAGGTGGTGATGGGTTCAGTCAGCAACACACCTTCAAGATCGTGGCTACGAAACGGACATTTTTGCTGAGTGCACCGAGCGAGGAGGAGGAGATCAAGTGGCTGAGTGCAGTCCGTGCCTTGCTCGCACGAAGAACGCAAGCTGGACCCAAGAATGAACCTGGGCCAGGTCGACCTTCAGTGGGAGTGGATAGCGGGGGAAAGCGGGTGAGATAATGAAACTCCGCTCATGATTACGGGGCCGGTTTTTGGGATTCTCCGTGATCAGGTTTAGATATTTGGATTATGCCATTTCGGAATTCAAATTCAGTTTTGCCCTGTCGGCAATATTTGAAAAAGGCCGGAGTGCGCGGCAAATCCGATATAGCCATCTGAGTTTGAAGCGGACATATCGGGGTTGATCTCGGCTCTTAGCGCCTCGTGCACTCTCTGCCTACTCACGCGCGCTTATAAAGTCCCGCCCCCGTTCGCTTGATTCCCCTCAGAGCCTGAGTCGCCTCCTCTCACTCTTGCCCTCCCGCTTTCCCATCCGCTCCCGCAAGTCAATAAATGGCCGACTCTATCTATCTCGACCATGCTCCTTACCCTTCGTCCTATCGCACAACCGCTGGGGGCCACTACACCCCGCTCCCTCCTCAACCGCACTCCCGTCATCACCAACATGCCCTCCAACAACATCCACCGCCGCTCCAACACCGACCACCCTCGCCCGTAAAGCAGACGCGAAAGGGTGCTGGTGTCCCCAAAGCAAAGGGTGCAGTCCGTGCAAAGTCTGGATGTTACACTTGTCGGATCCGTCGCAAGGTTCGTTTTTTTTCTCCGAGCCTAGCCATTTCCGAAAACTTATCGTCACTTTCTTGATTTTCTTTTCTTCGCTCTTGGCCTCTGCCCTTCTCTTCGACTCTCTTTAATGCAGAAATGCGACGAACAAGCTGATGGAAGTGGAAGTTGTCAGACCTGCGTTCGTCTTCGACTTGAATGCCTGGGCTTTGGCGCGAAGCGACCCGATTGGATGCGCGTAAGTTGCCTTTTCCCCATCTATCTCCCCCCCTTTCGCGTCGCTAGGCTGCTCCATCGTCATCCTATATGTCCTTATCTCTGACCTCGCTCTCTTTTTTTCTATCAGGAAGGTAACAGTGTGCCGGTGCTTCGTGAGAGAATCAAGCAGTTCCTCGCCTCCCAGGGAATGATCAAAGGACATTCTGGGGCTGCTCCTCGCTCGACCGATAAGGAACCTCCATTGTTGACCTTGTCTGTCGAACCGACATCGACACCGACGATGGGCACCAGGACAGTCAGCAGCCGGGATAGCACGGCGAGCCCGCCGTCTGCCGCTTCGGCTGAACTCCACGGCGGATTCCCGCATATAGTCACCAGCGCAGTTCGCGACGCCCCGCGAACGGAAAATCTCGTTCCTTATAGTCCAATCTCTGCTGAAGACGGCTTGTACGCGTCGAATGGTCAGTCATCGAATCTCCAGTAGGGTTGGTCGCAATGTCTGAGAGCGATGCGTCGGGCAGGTCCTTATTCGCATATTCCTGCTCTTACACCTCAATCTTCGATCCACACACACGGCTTACTGCACGAAGATAATTCCGCAACTCTCCTCTCTAATTACGGCCCACCTCACGTCGATACCTCTGCCGTAGGCTCCATCCCAGCAAGTCGAATTTCGCCGACAAGTCCTTATACTCCCCTCACCGCGTCATCCTCCACGAATTCTTGTTAGTCGCCTCGCTCCTCCACTAGTTATAGCAGTAATAATCTGATGGACTTTCTTCTTTTCTATTATTCGTCGTTCCACACACTTTCTTGTTCGGCTGCCTCCTATTTGCTTCAAAAAATGTCAATCATCAGACATCGATCCGCAGTCTGCTCTGATTCCACTCCAGACCTCCTTCTCCCCGCTGTACAATCAGTCATTCGATGAATACGATGAAGTGGTCGATTTGCCTCTCTCTATGATCCCGCCTGGTCCTGGTGAGGCCCCGATGACAGTTTACCGATCGCCCTCTGCGTTTGACATCTTTGACGTCGCGGAAGTGAACCACGTGAGTATTGCATTATCCCCCCTTCATTGCGAACCCCTATTCCCAGTAAGGATTATTGTATGCTAAATGCGGGCATATCCGTGTAGATCGGACATTACTTGCAAGAGGTTCTCGACAGACAATATCTTCTCGCTGACCGCAGTATCGCCAACTTTATCTTCCAATTCGCACATACTAGCCACTCGGCGAAGAGTGCGATGTGTCTTCTTTCTGCGCTGCATATGAATTGCATGAAGAAGCTCTCGCCGACGAGTGATATTCATGAGACGTCGACTGAGGATATGAATTTGTTTTATGGGAGGACGAAGAAGGCTCTTACTGAAAAGGTACAGTTTGAACAGTATGATGAGGGCGATGCTATGGCTAGTCTTCACGTTGTTTCGTCATTCTTGTTCACTGGTATGTTTGCCGTCTTTGTTACGAGCATAGGCTGAGATCGTACAGGTGGCCGAGGGCCTTGGCCGTTCTTCCTCACAATCGCGATGAACTGGGTCGAGGCGAAATTGCGCGACCCGCGATACACTCATCTCGAGGACATCCTCTATCGCGCAAGCGAGTCAGAGTCATTCATCATTCGTACGACAATGTGGTTCGACGTATGGGCCTCTATCACTCAAATTCGACAACCACGCTTCCTAAACGTCTATCGCCAACTCTTCGGTAATCCCAGATCATACGTCGTCGAAGCCGATCAAGGGATGAACTCTCCCGACATCCTCGGTGGACCTTCGTACCTGAGTATGGTCCCTATCGTCGGATGCACGAACGAGTCGTTCCGCGCCATGGCCGAGATTGCGAATCTTGCGTCGTGGAAAGAGACGGAGAACGAACAGAGTCGATTGAGCATCCCCACACTCGTCCAGCGCGGTCTGCAGATCGAGGAGATGTATCTTCCGCGATTACGACCTACCGTTCAAGAACCTACGAACGAGATGGAATTCCGCAGAAAAGTCGTTTCGGACGTCTTCCGTGCGTCAGCGCGCGTCTATCTCCATACGGTTCTTTCGAAGGGATATCCATCGTGCCCTGAGATCGAAGATGGAGTCGCTGAGACGATCGAATGTCTTAAACTTGTTCCTCCACAGGAGGGCATGACAACGCGTGCTGTGGTTCGGAGTGTGGTGTTCAGCATTTGTATTTGCGGATGCTTGACGGATCGACCGGACCAGCAACAGTTTCTGTTGCAGCGATTGGAGAGTCTAGGGGAGGAAGCGAATGTGTTTGGGAATTGCGCGGAGGTGAAGAAGTTGATGCAGAAGGTGTGGGCGATGAGGGAGGAGAGGAAGGGGATGGCGCTTTGTTGGAAGGAGATTATGCAGGAGGGGGGAAGCGATATTTTGTTGCTTGTTTGAGTGCGCCGCATTTTTTGTTCATTTTTTTCATCTCGGCTTTCATGACCACTACCTTGTTTTCTTGACGCGATCTCGTTTCGATGCGACTCGTTCTGACCCTGACCCTTATCCTGTTTCGTCTCCCCCCTAAAATGTGTATATGCTATGTCTGTCTGTCTTGTTTTCTTGCCGTGTCCACGTCCGTTATGTTTTCTTTTTCTTTTTCTCTTTTATACTTGTTGCTTCTTGACATTTTGTATGTATGTTGTACGTGATATTTTCTGTTCTTCTTTCTTGACACTGTTCGGATACGAGTGTAGGAAAGGTAAATTACAGTAAGAGTGGTATGGAGACGTAATTGGATACGAATAGAGACCGATGCGAATCCTGGGTGGACGTGGCATACATGCGTGACGGTGTGTCGGGGACGGGGTCGGGAGGGGACAGGAAGCAAGGGACGAGGAATGAGCCGAGAACCCGTGCGGCGAATGGAGGAGTGAGTCCACTGCCTCGAGGCGGGAAGGCTTAGTCAGGCGAGGAGGCGGTTTATTGCCAAGGAGACGGCGAGAAGCGATCTCGGGGATCAGATGCAGTGAAAATCAGCGATATCGAGTTGTGAAGGGGCTCCAGCTCTCCGCGATGTCGATTACGTGGAGATCTCCCGTCGGTGCAGGACGCTTATGTAAGCATGATTACCGGGGCTTTTCTTCGATCCGCAAACTATCCAGAGTCAGCAAATAAAGTGTACAACGAGTGTACAAGTGCGTGGACTCGATTTGAACACTTTTGCGAAAAGTAACGAGTGGATGCACCGAAAGTAACGAGCGGCGGTACGGAGAGTCCGAGAATTGTTACGCAGCCTGCATCCGCTATCCACGCCATCTATTCAAGACTCATGACGTCTCCTCACCCAGCATCCATCTCCGGCTCACAAACACATCCGTCCTTGCGTCCCGACCACTCAAAAGCCTGCCCCCGCCTCCTCTCCCCACCACCACCACCTCCCCCAACAGCTCCCCCGACCTTTGATGAGCAGCCCACGTCGTCCATTCCATCATCTGAACTACCAACACCAACGACATCCACACTATGGCTTCCACACCTAATCGTTCCAGCAGCGACCCCCACTCCCCCTCCAACGCTCGCAGTGCCCCGTATCCACGACGAGCTCTCTCAGGTCCCTCGCCCCATCTCACCGTCCAGCCCAGTACGTTCTCTCGCTCCCGGAGCACTCGTAGACAGCTGACTCAACGCGTCGAACAGCCATCACCTCGCCTAGACCCCGCAGCGACTCGGAAGCAGCAGCGCTTAATGACGACTCCGAAATTAACACAAGTATTTCGCCACATCTCTTTTTCCGCATGCATATACTCACTTTGTCCTCTCCAGATCAAAGCAGAGGAGGATGCTGGTGAGCTTTTTTTCGCGCATATACTCGCTTCGTGCTCATCCCGATCACCAGGACTTGTCGGATCCGCAGAAAAGTGGCGTGATTTTTCCGGGGTACTGGGCCTTTTCTGACGCGTTATCTCGACAGAAATGCGACGAAAATGCTATCAATGGCACTTGCCAGACGTGCACGAGACTGCAGATCGAGTGTCTAGGATGGGGTCCACGCAGACCAGAATGGATGCGAGTGAGTGGCGCCTTTTTTTCCGTGCAAGTCAGTTGCTGAATGTCTCAAAGGACAAGGACCAGGTCGACCGCTACAAAGCACAAATAAAATCCCAGCTTGCAAATCGAAATATGATCAGAGGCATTCCGCGCACACGAGACCCTTCGCGACTCACTAGCACAGGCACGAGCACCAATACCCGAGTCCCACCCGTCCCTTCCCTCCAAACACCAGGCGCAGGCCCAAGCTATCCGCTTCCTGACGACCGAGTCATAGACCCATACGGAGGCGACTCGTCCAATTCATCCAGATTCTCCAATTCCCCATTGATCCCCCCAATACAGGGTAAGCATACCACACCGCACACACTCTGATCGCGCAGTCAGCTGACTCACTGCTTTCCCTGACTCACAGTCCCGTCTTCGACCATCTCTACCCCAGATCGTGCCATCAGCTCATTGCCCGTACGGAGCTCGACAGGCACCAATTCCACTCTTGTCAATCCATCGCCTCAACCTGATCTCCTCCAACTTCCCCAAGTCCACATGTCCCCCGATTTCTGTCATTCCAATTCCGCAGGCCCAGGATCATACATTCACACCCAGCTCACCGAATCCCCCAATACTTTCGAAACACTCTCCCTGACCCCGAGTCTGAACGAACAACTCGTAGTCTATTACTTCCAAAACGTCATTCAATTCCAATTCCCCTTTTCGACGAGCGCATCAGTCTCCAATGCGATACACAACACTATTATCGAGGACCCTAGTACGTGCTTCCCTCTTTCATCCATCAATTTTCCCCTAACCGCGCCACTCCCCCTTCAACAGATGGTCCAGTGACAGGGGCTGTGTGTGCACTGGCCTGCATCCACGCGGTCGTGCATAGACGTGAACTAGGAGACCTCAATCTCGCGCGTAGTTTCTATGAAGAGACTCTATGGAAACTTCAACAATCGAAAGAAACACGAGGACAGCATAGCGAGATCGACGTGATGGCTGCTATTCATCTTATTAGTTATTGGCTCTTTTGTGGAGGGATTGGAGAGTGGCCGTTCGCGTTGGAGATTGCGAGAGAGTGGGTTGGGGGATCGCAGATTGTTAATCATCCGAATCCGAAGATGTGTTTGTTCGGATCGAGCGATGCTCAGCAGTTTATTTATAAAAGTACTATGGTGCGTTTTTTTCCTTTTGTTTTTTCTTGGCGAGGAGTCGACTTATGCTGATCTTTTCGTGGATAGTGGATGGATATTTTTGCTAGCGTGTCGCTTGGGACTGCACCGCGCTTTCTTCCGCTCTATCACCGTCTTTTCAATGGAGGTTCCGGATTCTGGGCACAGGACAGTCCACATCGAGCAGCGCATCTACGTATGGACATTTTCATGGGATGTCCCGGTACGTCTCCCTTCTCTCTATTCATTCAATCAATCTCATTGAACCAATCTAATTTTGGGGTAGACGAAGCGATACTTGCGTTTGCGGAATGCGCGGCGCTTTCGAATTGGAAAGATGTACAGAGGAATGCGAGATGTCTTTCTGTTAGGGATCTCGTGGATCGTGCGACGGCGGTGGAGAATGAGTTGCGTCAGGCACCTTCTTTTTCTGCCTCTGTTGCCCAACAACAGGCTCAAGTCCAAGCCCAACAACAGGCGAGCTCGAGGAGACATTCGGGGTCGAGTGGGTATGCGCCGTCTCCTCATGTGGGGTTGACGAGTTTGTCTCCTGTTATGTCTGCTGGTGCGGATGGAGGTATTTCGGGAGGGTATATGCAGGCTAGTCCGTCGGGAGTCGTCGTTCCTCAATCACACGTCCATCAACAAATTCCTCATCAAGTTCACCAACACCCACAACAACAACACCAAGTCCACCACTCCCAGCAGCAGCAACAACAACTTGGACAGGTCGAACCGACGGACGTACGTGGACTCGTCGGCGAGATATTCCGCGCTGCTGCATTTTTATATCTACACATAGTAACAAACGATCCCTGGCCCTGTACGTCCCTCCCCCTTCCCCTCCTTTATTCACAAACTCAATTTTATCACAGCCGTCCCAGAAATCCGCGACTCAGTCCAAACATTCCTGCAAGCCCTAAACGCCCTCCCACCCGCCTCATGGGACCGCTCACTCGTCCTACCGATCTGTATAGCTGCGTGTGTAGCTGACGATCCGGTTGATATGGGTGTGCTGAGGGAGAGGTTGGTGTTGCAGAGTGGGGTTGGGATTGGGAATGTTGGGAGGGTTTTGGAGGTTGTTGATGGGGTTTGGGAGAGGCGACGTTTACAGGCGCAGGCGCAGGCGGGTGGAGGGAATGGAGGGAATGGGGGCAATGGGGGAGGAGGGGAGGCGGTGGATTGGAGGACTGTGATGCAGGATAGGGGGATGAATTTGTTGCTCGTTTGAGCAACGAGCTTCTTACTCCCCTTACTCCTTCATCGGGCTTCTACCTCGACAAGCAAGTTGGCGACTCGCGACTCGCGATGCGAGGAACGCGCTCGGTTATGGGAACGTGCCTTGCCTTGTCCCTGGACTTGCCAGTCTGCACACGCACACGCATACTGGCCCTGAACGACACGGAACGAAAAAAAAACGGACATGGTGATGGACACGGTCTAGGCCCAAAACTCTACCTTCCAATTCTAACTCTGACGGTATCGGAAACGCATATATTATGTTATGAAATTCCCTAATCTAACTCAAAGACTCGTACAGTAGTGCTACCGCTCGCTTACCACTATCCGATACTTCCGCCTTGATTACCGTACCGTACTGATTGTCGATCGGCTGTATTTCTGAATCGCCCTGCTTATTTCGTTGTTTGCTTGTTTACGTAAATTATTATTTTGTTTTTGGGGTAGATGGTATGATAGATGTAATTAGGAAGTTCGAATGGACAGAGTCTGAGTCTGAGTCTGAAGAGGAGTAGTAGCTAGTGGCGAGTAGTCTTGATTATTAATTCACCGCTTTTCATCGCTTCATTGCTTTTTGAGGTTGACATCGCCTTCGAGTATTTAGAGTTTTTGTTTGTCTTGGCCACGCTGTTTTGGCTATCCTGGCTAATTTGATGGAGGTGTCGTGTGCCATGCTGTGTAATGAATGGGTGGATGGGTCGATGAATGGGAGTAATGACAGGTTGGGATAGGACAGCTTTGTAATCGCTTCGTGATTTGATGATTTGATGATCCAATACAAAGATTCAGGCCTATTCAGGATTCAAGAGGACGCGTTCGAACGGCAAGGGAGGACGATGAATAAGCATCACGGTGATCACAGTCATCGCACTCATCACACTCGCAATCGAGCCATGTGCCTTCCTTACCTCTTCTGAGTCAGGAGAGCGGAGAATTTGGAAGGGGAGTGGCTAGGGACGGGGATGAGATGCGGGCGTGTAACTGGCTCACTTGATTCAGTTCGCTGGTCCTTTGATAGTGATTTGTGTCGATTGATTGATGGGATTGATTTGATTGACGGATTGATGGGAGATGAGATTCTGTCGATCGATTTCGATGGTTCTTGTTGACCCTGTCAGTACTGGTAGTACTCGAATAGTGTTTGATTCCCATGTGGACTAGGCTGCGGGGTGGATGAAGTGGATGAAAGAAGGTAGAGGGGCGGGAGCCAGTGGTGAAGTTGTGGAGGGGACGGAAGTTGTTTGATTTGAGGCTCGAGATTCTGAGGCGGGGTTGCCGGTGGAGCGTTTGTGTTTGAAAGTTTTTCCCTTTTTGGAGTTGGAGATGGAGATCGAGAAGGGAAGGGAGTGCCATGCGTGGATGTCAAGGGATGAACTGTTCGAGGGCTTGTTCGAGGGTGACAGTGAGGATGAGTGACTAGGGTGATTAATTGTTTTGTTGTTGATAGGTTGATAGGCTTCCGGATCCAGATGGATATGGATGTGATTAACATTCAAGTTGTTGGTGATTAATGACAGGATGCCATAGCAAGATGATTACCCCGTCAGTGATAGTACTAGTGTTAGAGCAATTGATTGATCGCAGTATTCAGTCCGGCCCTGAGATGTCTCCCTGCGATTGGAGGACATCAGGACATCCCGAGACTCCATCCCATCCCATTCCATTCCTATTACTGGTAAGGTAGGAAATAGGAGATCAAGAAGAGATCGATCGTAGACGCATAGGCGCGCACGGAAGGAGGATCTATTAGGAGCCCGAGTCGATCCGATGATTCTATTCGAAAGAGGACACGGCGCTTGTCTTGTCTCCGTCCCGCGGGAAGAAGAACGCGGGAGAGAAAGCGCCGCGATGGCATGATGCGCGCGGCTATTCGTTGCCTTTGGTCTTCCGAGCTTGCTTTGCTTCTTTGCGGTCCTGGTCTTGGTTCTGGGTCAGTCCTCGAGGAGAAGGCTTGGGGAGAGTAGGGGGACGGGAAAGGGTAAATTATGCCGTTCATTTTCTTTGCTTTACCGCGACGATGGCAGCACCGACCACACGACTACACGACTTCGATACGGATTGTTAAATGGTATGCATACCGATGACAGCGAAGACACCCAAAGCCTCGAGGCTCTCTCCAAACCCGAAAAAGAAAAGGAAAATGCAAAATAAAAATGTTCCGAACTCCGACCAGAAGAAATTAAAATGCAAACCCGAAAATGGGAGCTGAATGAAACTCCGATGTATCACGTGTTAGGGATCACGTGAGTCTTGAACATCAACTACGCGCCCTTTGTATTGTGTTTGGCTTCAACCATCCTCGCCGGACAGCTAATCGCGCTAGCTCCCTCCCTGTCCCTCTCTTGGATACCAAACCAAAATAAAGGAAGAGAAGACAAGATAAGAGATGTTCAGGGGTATATTGACGAAACGGACGACATCTAATTCTGACTATCGAAAGTCGGAGGAGAAAGAAAACTTGGTCGTTAATTCCAATACGAACTCGAATGGGAATGGGAATGGAGGGGAGTGGTTCACTGAGAGAGGGGCGAAGTTCGTCCCTGTGCCTGTGGGTGTTGCTGTTGCGCAGTATGGACCGAATCCACCTCGTGTGCCTTCGAGGGCGAATGCGAATGAGACGATGAACAGTGGTGTTGGTGTTGGTGAGAGAGGTATGGGGTTGGAAGATCGAGAAAGGGTATTGGAAGTTAAGACTATGGATCGGGCTTTTGATAAACTTCTCGTAAGCTCCTTGTTCCTCTCAGTGAATAAATTGACAATGATATGTGTAGGACGATCTTCAAATTCCTCCGACGCTAAGACCCCGTCTAGCAGGTATCGATACACCGATTAAAGCGGCGATGCTCCGTTCATCTCGTCAACTCGCATCTACATCCACCCTCTCCACACTCTCCACCACCCTCACCGCCGCTGGGGAGGGGGAAGGAAGAGAACCGCGAACACCGAGGACGTTGAGGAAGACGAGGAGTAGCGAGGGCTTTGAATCGCCCAGAAACATTCCTTTGCCTTCGGATCTTAATTCGCCTTTTGGATCTGGTGGAGGGGGGACACCGAGGAAGAGAGTGATGTCACGTCCTACGCCCCCTACACCGAGTTATATACCCACTTCCGCCTCTGCATCTCCAACCGCCAGTCCTCATACTCATGCGAACCGGGCGAATATCCCAACACACGCCCGAGGCGTCTCACTCGATTTTCCGCGGATCGATAGAGCGCAGAGTATCCCTATTCCGCTAGCTCTCGAACCTACATCTACATCCAAGCCAGCGACAGCGAAGACGGCGACGACGTTTAGTAAAGCTAAATCGATGAGGGATTGGACGCCGGAGGCTTTTTGTAGTCTTTTGAACCATACGAGTATTTTTCAGTTGGAGGTTGAGGCTGTTAAGAAGTTGAGGTTGCTTTTGAGGAATGAGTCGGCTGGGTATGTTTCTTTTGTATAATTGTGAGGCGGGGTGTTGATTCGTATACTTGTAGGTGGTCGGAGAAGTTCTTGAAGACGGGTGGATATGCGGCGTTGCTTACACGTCTTAATGAGATTCTAGAGGTCGAATGGCGGTGAGTCCCGATATTTTTGGTTGGATTTAGCTGATGAGAGTATATGTAGAGAGGAACAACACGACGATCAAATTCTCCACGAATTATTACGATGCTTCAAAGCACTATCAACTTCCTCCATAGGATGTTTCGCTCTACGATCATCTTGTCCTACGCCGTTCGTGCAACTTGTGTCGTTGCTTTATAGTGATAAGAAACCGGGGGATATATGCTCGAGACAACTTATTGTTGATCTTCTGCTCATTCTTCTCGATCTATATCCTCCTTCGTCTTACCAAAATCCCATCGCATTCCCAAGCTCCTCTTCCTCGCCTTCCCGCGCCTCTTTCAACGGGTCCTCATCTTCACCCACCACATCCAGTCTAACAATCACATCCAGCTCAACCACCATCCCACACCCCCTCCCCCTCCCACACACATCCCCCTTCTCCCTCCTCCGCGCCCTCCTCCTAACCCCCCGTCCCCTCCCCTCCGAATCACCCTCAACCCCCATCTCCCCACACGCATTCATCGCCTCCCTCCATTCTCCTAGAATATATAAAACTTATTTGGGGGAGGTAAGTGATATTTGTAGGGATTATTTTTGGGTGTTTTGTCATCCTAATAATGGGATTTGGGAGTTGGGGAGTGTGGATGAGGGCAGGGTTGAGAGGCCTAGGGCGCCGGGGGGGATGACGGGGGGTGTTGAGTGGGAGGCTATGGGGTATCTTGTGAGTCGTTCTTCCTCCCTTCTTTCAGTTGGGTTGGTGCTGATTGGGTTTAGACGACGCATTTGAAATTGTTGAATGCGATTTGCGAGGCTGCTGCGGCGTTGAACATGCCACCCGACCATGAACTCTCAGCTTTACGTTTGCACGCCGATTTATTCGCATCAGGCCTTGAACGGATTATCCTCGTACGTCCCTTTCCTCCTTCCTTCCTCGGTCCCCAATCTTATCGATTCCTCCCCAATTCCTCCTCCTCTCCCAATTCCTTCCTCCTCCTTTCATTCCATTTCCCTCTACCCTTTCCTCAATTTGATTAAACGAAAACTGACAAATGAATAGACAACACGAAAAGCCTCAACGGCGTATTATCCAACCCTCCATCTCGAAGTAGCGAGGTACGTCGCGCTTGCGGGACGTGCGAGGTTTGAGATTCCGTGGGGTGTTGCGAGGCTTGTTGGGCCGCCGCCGGCGGGGGTAGCTAAAGGCCATCCTAGCGGACATCATAATGGGAGTAAGAGTGCGCCGGGGTCGCCTTCGAGAGCGATGAAGAGAGATGGAAGACCGATGTTGCCTTCGCCGAGGAAGTTGGAGCCTATTGTTATGTGATCATTTCGTTCAAGCCTCCGATGACGAGGACATGGGACTTTGTTGACCTTGAACGCGATTTCCGAGGGGATTTGAGGGACTTTGAGAAGATTTTCGAGGGCCATGGACTTGGATCCTTTGATCTTCGCGGGACTTTGACGAGACGGGGAAGGGACGTAGGTTGATTTGGAGGAGGGGGTAGAAAGTGTGACGATGAGGATGCTATGGATTGATTTACTCGTACGATGATTTTTGATGTTATGCTTTCATGTTTGTTGTTACTCATGTACAAGTTGATTTACGAGAGTGAAATACCAGAACGAGAACAATGACTATTCGAATTCAGAAGAACGATTCAGAGAACGAGAATAAGGTCGACTGAAGTTGGAACGAGAACGGTTCAAACAACGAGAATAAGAACGAAGATAAGAACAAGGATGAGGACTAAGGACGTGAAAAGATGAACTTGAATATAAATCTAAATATTAATCTTCATTCCTAGTACTACCAACGAGTGAGAAGCAAGAATGAAACAAGAGTGAAATACTGCTACTGAGTTAGAGCTTGAGTTAGAGTTGGATTGAAGTCTCGACGCATGTGATAGATCTGAGATCCGGCCGTCCGAAAGAGGAAAAGAAGCGCTTGGACCTGAAAGCCGAAAGCTGAAACGACAAAGTCGACGTCACGAGTGAACGTTAGTGAACCCTAGCACTTGCTCTCGGACTGCTCGGAGGTGCGGCCTTTTGTCTTGTCAGGTACTATCAACGTTAACGTCACCTCTACCTCACTGCTTCTAAGCTTGATACCTGCTCGACCTAAGTCTCTGGAGTAACTGAAGGATGGCGTCTCCGTTGGCGAGACTTGCTACGGACGATATAGCTCTGAACAGACAAGCAGCGAGCTCTGCACCTCCTTCATCTACATCTACAGCTCCGTCCACATCCACATCTCCCGGGACGAGTACAGGGATCAAGAATGCGCGAATGAGAGTCTTAGCAGAGGGAGGATTCAAGAGACCTTCCTCGTCGCTCAGTATGGATTATAGGACTCAAGCAGGATCTGGATCTCCCTTCCTTGGAGCTTCGCAGAGTGTTTCAGGAGGCGGAACGGGTGGTTCGACGCCGAATTATGCAGCGACAGGTGGAGGAGGGCTGACGAATAATATGGCACTGCTTGTTAGAGCTGCGCCGAGCGTCGTGAAGACGAGATCAGGGAGTGTACTTTCACGAGGATTCATACTCAAAACAGATCATTATCCCTCCGGTACCCTTCCCCTTCTCCCTAATTTATTTACTAATTTATTGACGATTTTGGCAGGCCGAGCATTGGATTTAGAACTGGATTTACAGAGCGCACCGAATTTTAGGATGTCCCGCGTAGATACACTTAATGTCTTTGGAGTCGCTCAACCCCGACTTCAAGGTCTTCAAGCGATCTTGGCTGTTCTGCGATGTGATCCTGCGGGTTCGCCTAGCTCGCAATGTATTTGGTTTTGCACGCGTGAGGAACCTATTAGTGAGTCCTCCTTATTTGATGTGGTGAGGAGGCTGATGAGGGGGGTGGGGGGTAGTTTATATTAGTGGAAGACCGTTTGTGTTGAGGGATTCGGCGGCGCCGAGGAGTACGTTGCATATGTCTGATAGGGTGGAGAATTTAGAGGCTATTGAGATGAGACTTAAACTTGATATTTTGACTGAAGCTGCAAAGTGGGTCTTCCCCTCTCCCTTCCGTTCAATTTTCTGACGAATGAGTAGGTATGGAGGGCTGATTTTGACGCATAATGAACTTGGTATGTATTTTACTTGCATGAGAATTACGGGAAGATTGATTAGTGGTGGGCTGTAGCGGATGTGGATTCGACGATTGTACCGACTTGGACGGCTGTTAATTCGGGATTGGTGAAGACTGCGCGAGAAGTATGGGAAGACGTCGCGAAAGAAGGATGGAGAGTAGAGGTATGTCCATTATATCCCTTTCTGTGCACATTACTAACTCATGAATTCTAGTATCATCGGTGAGCTACCAAACCATATCCTTCAGCCCAAGACCCAACTCATCCATCCCAGAATCCCAATATCACCCGACAGACCAATAGAAGACAACTACCTCGACGCCTACGTCCGCGTACTAAACTCCGAAAAAGCCTCAGACGTACATTCCACATCCCTAGTATTCAACTGCGGAATGGGAGTTGTGAGGACTACATTTGCAATGGTCGCTGCTTCGCTTGTGAGGAGGAAACAACTTCTTATTAAGGGATTGGCGGATCCTTTTGGGGGTGGGTTTGGGGGGAGTCCGAGGACTTATGATGGGACTTCTACGGTGTGTATTTTTATTTTGCGATATATGTGTGTGTGGAGGGTGAATCGGTTTGATATTTTAGCCTCCGGAAGTGAAAGTTCGACAGAGTATGATGCAAGCGGGAGCACAACAAGAATTTAGTCGATCACTGCTTAGGCTTACATATCTGCTTCAGAAAAGTCCGTCTCCCTCCCGAATTCCTCGGAGTTCATAACACTTATTATTTATTGCTTCATGCGCAGGTTTATCTGGAGCTGCGTCCCAATCCGTCACAGAAATCCTACTCCAAAATCCCGTGCTATTAGATAACCTCCGAAAAGCGCATCAAGGGTCGTACGGTATCGTACTCAGTCTTCTCGGATGTCTCGATAATGGATTAGCTGTGAAACAACTCGTGGATCGTGTTATTGATTCGTGTAACTCCTTTCTTCTTCCGTCCGGAATGGGTGGATGTGCTGATGGAGAATCTGGATAGGCGATCATGTGTGTAATTTGAGAGAAGAAGTGCTTTCTCAGCGCGTCAAGTATAGTTTGATGGCGATGGATGAAAGGAGGGGTCTTGAGATGCTTGATCGAGCCGTTCGGGCTTTGGAGAAATAGTGAGCGTTCATTCATTCCTTTGGGAGATTGAGGCGTTGTTGACGGAGGGTCGGGAAGTTTCTTTTTGATTGCGTTTGCGAGTTATGTCGAAGATCAACATGATTTCGCAGAGACCTTCTCGGATTGGATGAAGGTCCGTCTCTCATCCAGTCTCGTACCTACCGCCCGCTCACTAATACAATCACCGCGCAGACAAGGGTCGAAATCTGGAAGTAAGATCTCCTTTCTCCTTTCACCGAAGAATCCGGATGCTGACGCTAGGACAGCCAAGTCATGTTCCTCCGAAAATCATCAAAGCATAACGTTCTAGCTCCTATCAATGACCTGTCCGCCTTGTCTAAATCTAGCGCTGAGAGATCCGCTTTGCAGATCGCCAAGCAAAATGATATGGCTGTTTCCGGCGGACAGATATTGGGCGATGAGTACGCTGATCATGTTTTGAAGAATCGGAGTGGGATTATTTTACGTGCTTCGTATGTCCCTTTCCCCTTCTCTCACGCTTTCGAAGAGGAATAATGATTGGGGGTGGTGGATAGGACGCTTTTGAAATCGGATCTGTGGCTTCTTCAGTCGAAGGATTCTGTCCATGCTATTCGCGGAGTTATGAATTTTAGGAATATAAAGGGAACGAGGATATATGCCCTTGGACAGCCTTCGACGGATGCGATTGATGAAGTCATATCGCAGATATCAAGGAATAATCCACAATCTGAGGAGATTATTTGGATCACTTTACGTGAGGAGCCGATTGTTTATATTAATGGTTCGCCGTATTGTTTGGTATGTCCCTTTATTCTTTTATTCTGGTCAGGGCTGATGATTTGGTGAAGAGGAGGGATGGATTTACGTTGAGGAATATGAAGGATTATGGAGGCATATCGGCATCTCGTATCGAGCTTCTCGAACAGAGATTAAAAGAAGACGTCATCGCCGAACTTAATTCCTTCGACGGAAAGTACGTCCCTCCACCTCTACTTTAAACCAATTTATAGAGCGTTTTCATAGGATATTGTTACATTCGGAAGAGGCGGATGGATCTATCACCCCGACATGGGAAGATGTGGCTTCTGGAGATGTTCATGTGCTGAAGGAGATTATGGAGAAGAGACAGTTCGGCGAAGGGAGAGTGAAGCTCGTGTATCATCGAGTTCCTATTACTTCTGAACAGGTGAGCTTTCCCTTCCCAGTCCGGGCGAAATGATGGATTTATTGATGAGTGCATAGTCCCCTGATTTCTCGGATATTAGTCAGATTTGGGATGTGATCACGAGGAGTGATCTTCAGAATAATCCTATTGTTTTGAATGATCAACTTGGGCGTGGACGAAGTACGATGGCTTCGGTGAGTCTGAAGAACTTGAGATATATCAAGAGCTTCTTCTAACTCACAATTCATAGATGATAGTGTTCCTTCTTCAGCGGTGGTTATCGCAGAAATCGCTTGCGCAGTCGATATCGATGACGAGGATGAGATCGACGAAATCACGGCGGAGGAGCTCAGCGACGCGAACGGAAGATGAAGTTCCACGACGAACTACGCCCAAACAATCCTATCAACCTATCAACAGTACGCTTTTGCCTCATGATCTCCACTGTCTCTGACCACGGTCCAGATTTACTGCGAGTCATCCGAAATGGGCTGGTAGTGAAAGCAATCGTTGATGAAGCCGTTGATCGATGTGGAGAGTTGTCGTTCAATCTCTTAGATTCGATCGAAGATTCGAGATTACGGGCTGAGCATGAAACTGACAAGAGCGAGAAGAAATACCAAATACATCGAGGTTCGTCCTGTTTTGTCGTTTCATTGTTTGGGAGGTCCTGACGTTCGGGTCCAGGGAGGCATAATCTGCTGAGATATTTCACGTTGATATTGTTCCAAGCTTATCTGGAGTCGGCTGCGAATGATACGCTCGATTCGATGGGGACATTCGAGCAGTTCGTGAAGAGTCGTCCAGGTAATGCTACTCCCTTCGTCCTGGGCCATTCGCTCAATCAAGAATATATAGAGTTCAAGACATTCGAAGACGAAATATTCGCAGAAGGAGTCGATGCATTGAAGCCTCTTTACAGGATCGATATAGCGGATGGTCTCGCGCTGCCTGATGAAGAGAAACAAGTCGTCGCTAATCGATCGGGGGCTATTCTTTCGGCGTCGACTATACTGAAGAGCGATTATTTCTCCGGTTTACGAAAGATGTCATTACCCGAGTACGTCCTACTTTGAGCTAAACTCAACAGTGACCTGATGGTGCACAAGGCAAATTGATGGGGCTCCTAACTTCCGTGTTGTGTCGATGAAGAATCATACTTTCGACGATATTGAGATACCGTCCTTACCAGACGGCATTACTCATAGTTTGGTCTGTGGAAGGTGAGTAGACCGATCTCCTGTGGTTCAGTCATCATTGAAACTGCTCCATAGTGGCATGCCTACGGTCGATGGACTCCGTCGAACCTTGCAGCGATTGGGCGCTCATCAGAAAGGAGGGAAGATTATCGCGTGGACATCGTTGAGAGAGGTAGGCTTGATAAAGACAAATGCCGCTTCCATCAGCAACTGACATTTCTTCGTAGGAACCCGTGTTGTATGTTGCTGGTCGACCACACGTTCTACGGCTCGTCGATGAACCTCTCGAAAATGTTCGGTAAGCAAACTTTTGCTCTATCCCTGGTATCCGCCCATTTATCTATTCTACTCAGGGCGACCGGTATCACGACTCAGATCGTAGAAGGCATGGAGAATAGTCTCAAAGCTGACGTCATCCGAGAAGTCCGAGCTGGTAAAGGCACATTACTGCTGCACGACGAAGAAGCGAAAGGCGGTCGGTTCACTATCACGCCGCAATGGGAGACTGTGAAGGAAGAAGATATCATGACACCTCGTGATGTTTATGAACTTATGATTAAGGAAGGCTATAAAGTTTGTCGGTTTTCTGGTCGAATGAGCCTTCCTAATATACTACCCTTGACGTTAGGTTGATTATATGCGTATTGCCATCGTGAGTCACGTCCGAGCATTAAAGTTCAGATGCTCATACTTTGTAGACGGACGAGCAGGCACCTTTGCCTGAGGCTCTCGCCCTTCTTTTGGACAGAGTGGTGGCCGGACAGGAAAAACAATGCGACTTCGTCTTCAATTGTCAGATGGGCAGAGGTCGCGTGAGTGATGGCCTTATTCCTATATCGGGGTTGATATTGATCTCATGCAGACTACTACCGGGATGATCGTCGCTGCTCTGATAGAGTGGACTCGCTATGGTTCTGCTCAATTATTAGAAGAACTTATTGAAGAGGATCTAAGATATGATTCTTTCGATGGTATCTCAGAGGAAGACGCGTATCTACGCGGTACGTGTACCATCTTAGGTCAGGTAATTGTAATGTCTGAACCCTCTGCAGGAGAATTCAAGGCGATCCTCAAGCTCATTGGCGTCCTTTCGTACGGGAAACTAGCGAAGCGATTGGCAGATCATGCGATCGACTTGATGTCGGATATACAGAACTTGCGAAAAGCTGTCTACGAGTAAGATGTCCCATTCTTGGAGATAAACACACCAGTTCATCGAGATACAGTTACAAACTCAAGCTTGACGCCGCAGACCACTCCTCGGAGAACTATGCTCGCCTTCTCTACGTTGCACAGAACTATCTGTCAGTTTTTTTCTCATATAGTATGGCCCCGTCTTACACTGCTTCCTTTCTTTCAGGTTCCGGTCTGTTTTCACGTCCCTCTCTCACTTTCATGACACTCATTCTCTCCAGATACGCGGCCCTGATCGTTTTTGCTAACTATTTGATTGAAGCAAAAGAGAAATCCATCGATTTCAGAGAATTGCCCTTCCCCATGTGGCTCAAGGAACACCGAGAAATTTCAACGCTGTTGGCCAGACATTCTTTAGATTAGATGTGCCACATCACTTCTTATTGCCTTTAACTGCTTTTAGAACGAACTCACTTGTACTACTACAACATCCTACCCACTGACGCACATGTATTATCATTTCATGAGTCATGTACGGCGTATAGCCCGTTCTCTTGAATGTACTCTTTCACTCCTTCCGGAACCATCGACGTCCAGCGCTGATCGCTTTCTCCAACTAGCCTCCGAACTTCAGTTGAACTCAGACTACTCTCCCATTGTCCAATGTCGATCGTCAAGACGCGTTTGGTTCCAAGAAATTCCTGGATCCCTGACAGCTTTTCAAGACTGTCGTTGTCTGCATTGGCACGATAAGCAGAGATAATGCGGGAATTCTGCTCCTGCGGTGACAGGAATATCCGCAAGGTCTTCAACATGTGATCGTGCGATGCATAGTAACGTTCCGCAAATAGTCGCTCCAGAGTGTCATAGCCAACAAGGAAATCAAACTGGATGGACGGAATGGAATGCGATGAGGTGGAGATAGCGAAGGATCTCAACCGTTCACTGAGAGATGCATTGAGCTTAGGAGCCTTCTGGGCAAAGATAGGCTCGTCAATGCATGCGACTGCCACACCGCCGGGTGACGATGAAGGCCGAGATTCGATGGCTTTGGCAAGGCGAACCATCAGGTCAAGCCTCTGCACGAAAGTGGCATCACCAGGCTTCAGCGATTTGTCCGCGTTACGAACAGACAGGAGTAGCATCTGTCCATCATACCCTTCTGTACGTCCAGTGTGTTCGCCGCCATCATGTTTTGGAAGAGGGGCTGTCGCCAGTGCGAAGTGAGCAAGTGTGGGTGGATTGAAGCTGGAATCGAGCACAGATATGCGAACGGGTCGGTTATTGGGTATTGGATCATCAGGGTTGCGACTGAGAGGCCATCGATCATGAGTCGCATATGCGATCTCTACCGTCTGCGTTGTTGCAGTTGACTGCACTCGCCGGATGAGCGAGGCGAACGGAGAAGACATTCTCGAGCGAACAAACATATGAAGTGAATATATTGGGAGAATTGCATCTATTCAATTGCGATATCGATAGTCTGTATGGATACATAGCAAAGATTTTCAAGCACGTGTGGAAAATGCTGCGATCTAGTAGGTTCTCCACGACCCTTCGATTATATGCAATAAGGATACCTATGTCGTGTTCGTCGTGATTATGAAAGCATCAGTCGGTCGTGATATGGGTTGTGGTTGCGGGCATCTCCAGGAAGTAGAAAATATTATGGCCGGGAAAGGGGGCGGGATGTAAAATGCGGATCAAGAGGTTGAATGTGAGGATGTCGAGGAATTACAATGCGATGATGTATTAGGTTGGAAATGCGCGAAGATGATGCGAAGAGGACAGGAAAGCGAGCAAGAGAGACCCTGGCCAGCAGGGTGAATTATACCCCAGGGGTTGAAGCAGTAGAGTGGTTGCCCCATTTGACATAGGCAGGGTCGTCCTTCGCTGTGTCGGGATGAAGTTGTACCTTGCCTTCCCAAAGTGCTGCTGACGACCGCGAGGGATCCGCATGGGCAGGATCTGATAGTGAACCTTGTCCTGTCCATCGGCCAGCTACTGATGTTGCCACGATAGTGGGAACCATTGTCATGATAGATGGCCTGTAAATTATGAGAAAACATTTTCCTGATAAGCGAGGAACACTTACAGAGCTACCAGGTTATCATGAGGGGCACGTGCTTGTCTGCTCTTAATGACAAAGGAGGAGGACCGCATGCGGGCTCCTCTTAGATTAGAGAAGGTATTGAGATTGTCCCGGACGAGATCGATGGCAGAATGCCAATCGCCTGGGTTGGGTGTACTTGACGGTAACTCTTCGGGCTTCTTCATGATATGCCACTTCTGCAGGAAGCGTTCGATGGGCTCATTCGGAATCAACCTGATCAAAGCTCCAAGCGGGATGGATGCAAGTCCAAGGAGTACAGAGGCTGCCCATTCGCGACCACCAATTCGGGTTACTTGGAATGCAGCCCCGCCAACGAAGACGATAATAATTTGAACGACAACCTCTGCAGACGGGACAGTTAGCAAATACAATTGGTCGAAATTGAGGATCGTACCGATGCCTGTAATAGCGATGAAATAGTAGTTCTTCGACAATCCTTCGAAGATATTGAACTTGCGGTCCAATCTACGACAATTGATCGAATTGAAGATCTGGCAGAAGACGAAGGCATTGAAGACCATAGTCTTCAGCACATTTTGGTTATGAAGTTCATCGATTGCAACAGCTTCGTGATGGAAGCCGAAGATGGCAGCGCCGGCAAAGTGGAAGACGAGGACGACAGCAGTTTGATAGAGCGAATGACCGACGATCTGTTTTGCCATGTCGAGTGTGAAAAGCGGAGCCGTCTTCTTGTCAGGCATGCGATCAAGGAGGGACATCGACGCGGGATCCGTGGCAAGCGCAAGGGCTGCGAAGGTGTCCATGATGATGTTAATCCACAACAACTGCACTGCCGACAGGACGGATTCTTCAGAGCTCGAAGCTACAGCAGAAATGAAAGTGATAAGGACGGCAGCGATGTTCACAGAGATCTGGAATTGCAAGAACTTGCGGACAGCGTCGTTCACACAGCGGCCCCAAATGATGGCGCTGACGATTGAAGTGAAATTGTCGTCCATGAGAATGATGTCTGATGCTTCTTTCGCAACCTCCGTTCCGGCGATACCCATGGAGAATCCGACGTGGGCAGTTTTCAAAGCAGGACCATCGTTGGTGCCATCACCAGTGACTCCCACAATTTCACCCATGCTCTTCAACCTATCAACGAGGATCTTCTTGTCTTCCGGCGAAGATCGGGCGAGAACCTGTAGTCGTGGCAGAACCTCCAACATCTCATGATCGTCCAACGTGCGGAAGACGGGTCCCTCCATGACAATGCCACCAGGCGTGAAGATACCACACTGCGACGCAATGGAGCGAGCAGTGAGTACGTTATCACCCGTACACATTTTGACTTGAACGCCAGCTTTGCGACAGTTTGCCACGGCCTCGCGGACACCATCTCTCAATGGATCCTCAATGCCGACGATAGCGATCAAAGTCAACTCCCGAGCGAGTTCTTCGTATGGCACTTCCTCCTCATCGCCGCCAAAAGGTGGCCAAGAGTCGAAGTCGCGATAGCATAAAGCGATGGTACGGAGGGTCTGATTGGCGTAGAAGATGATCGTGCGCGAGATATTGTCCCTGGAGAGTTCGTCGATTGGAATTATATCATGCGAGTCTGACGCGAGTTCGCCACCCTCAGCATGAGGAGGACGAACTTCCACGTGGGATGTGCAACGCTTCGAAAGGATCTCGCTTGCGCCCTTGAGATAGAGGCGCCATTTGCCCTGAGGAGTCTTGATGACGACGCCCATTGCTTTCCGTTCGCTCGAGAAAGGGATCATCTGAACCACTTCCACTCGATCTCTAGTAGCTTTATAACTCTCCCATCCGAGATCCTTCGCGAACTGAAGTAATGCAGTCTCCGTCTTCGATCCGACGAATTCGACCTTGCCAGTCTCAGCGTCGGCATCTTCGAAAGCGGTAGAATTAACGGCGATAGACTCGTTGAATAGTTCCTTCAGAGGCCCGCTCATGACTTGATTCACCTCGGATTGATCGATGGAGAAGTCGTCTGCGTGTTTCTTGGATCCGTTCGATTTAGCCTTGGCCTGAGCTTCGTCACTAACGCCCGGTTCTTCCCCGGCATTCGTACGAGCTTGATTATCCTCGAGCTTTAAGACGAACTTGGCATGAATGCCTATCGAACCAGCGACGACCTTCATCGAATTTTGAGTGAGAGTTCCAGTCTTGTCCGTGCATACGACAGATGCATTCGCCATCGTCTCGCATGATCCCAGAACGCGCACGAGAAGATTCTCCTTCGTCATCCTCTTCGTAGCGAATGCTAAAGCAAGAGTAACAGCGAGTGGCAATCCTATAAATAGATTCAGAGTCAGATTCTGGAAGCTGAAGAAGAAGAAGATTGAATGACCTTCAGGAACGGCAACGACAACCAATGTAACTGAGATGATCAGAATCTGGACAAAGCTTAGCGCTTTGGTGGTCGATGACCGATCAGGATCGGTCTTGAGTTGAACGAAGAATTTGATCATCAATGCGCTAAAAAGGAAGAGGCCTGCCAGACTGCCAAGTTTTGCAATCAACTCGGCGAGAGCGTTCAATTTCAGTTGAAGAGGCGTGTCTTCAGTGTCTCCGCGGAGAGCTGTAGGTTGCATACGGTCAGATTTTGCCATTCCAAGCGGAGAGGGAAGACATTACCCATCATGATACGGCCATTGAAACTCTTCTGTCCAACAGCAATGACAAGATACGACCCGACTCCTTCCAAGACCTTTGATCCACTGATGAGGAAACAATCCTTCTTGTTGTCTTCACCAAGTTTCTCGGACTCGATGACGCAATCTTCATAGGATAATTTTCGGATAGCGTCAGATTCACCAGTTGCGCCCGATTCGTCGCATCGAAGACTACGTTGACTCAAGACAATTCCATCGCAAGGGATGATCTCTCCAGGTTCGAGCAAGGCGATATCACCAACGAGGACGTCCTAAAATATAGACATAAGCCAAATGGACCGATAAAAAATTTGCTTCCGGCGTACCTTAATATTGATGACGTGCTCTCTGCCACCTCTGATAACCTTGACGCCTCTATCTTCCTTCTTCTCGTTAAGACTCTTGAACTGTTTCTCTTTCTGCCAATCGTTCACGCTGCCCACGACCACAACGATGATGATTGCCACCATAATGGCAACACCCTCGACCCAATCGACAGGTGGCAATTCGCATTGTTGTTCACCCGTAGGACCGCACGCGACAGTTTCACGTTTCGTGCCGAAGTCCTGGAAAAGGCCGAGTGCAAGAGAGACGACCGCAGCGATTGATAAAAGTACGAGGACTTTGTCTTTCAATGCGAGCCACATTAGGAGAAGAAGACTCTTGCTTTGACGTGTTGGGATTACATTCGAGCCATAGACGCGTTTACGATCGTCTACGCTCGCAGAGAACGCGGGTCCACTATCAAAGTCGTCGTCACCGTCGTCACTCTTCACACGCGGGATTGTAGGCGGGTCATCCGCCAGAGGGAATTTGGAATCACGTTCCTCTGTTGTGCCCATTTCCATGGGATGAGATCCTGCCGAGGCATATGACAAGCCCTTTGTTCGATGTGTCCCAAGTGAGCTGATCAAACTATCCACGCCTCCGAGCTTGTTCAATGATTCAAGACTTTTGGGGTCCACAAGACTAGCGAGAACGAGGGGAGGGTGTTTGAAAGGTGCAGGATTGGTATCGTCACTCGATGCATCAACGTGATGTATCGAAGTATCGCTCGGGTCGGAGCCTTTCGATTTTCCTTTATCCTTTGTGGAATTTCTCGTTGGACTGTCTGGCTCAACATGAGTAACAGTGGGGGAGGCAGCAGTGTAGGAAGTTATATCGCTCCTATCACCTCGTGTATGCGTTAAACCAAGAGGCGTCAGGCTCTGATGTGGATCGGGATCAGTGCCCTCGGCGCTTTCAGAAATGATACTCCCAGCTGATGTGGCCGTAGAGTTCTTCCGATGATGCTGGCCGCCTCCTGCACCTGGAAGACCGGAACCGAGGAGATTTAGAGATTCCATGCCTGATTTGGAGTCAGGGTTGTTCTCGCGAAGGACGAGGGTAGTGGGCTGTTGGAATTGGACCGACGAGCGGGTTGAAAGGGTCGGTGAAGGCGGGTAGTAGTTTATTGAACCTGCATCTGAGGAGGCGTATGAGCCTCCGGGAGAGTTGAGGGAAATTGAGGGCGTTTGTGGCACTTCCAGAGACTTGCGACCTGGGAGTTTAAGGATTGGGATGGGACCGCCGGGGGTGAGGAGATGGGGGTCGGATGGGGTGCGTGCATGGCTATGGCGAGGAGAGAGGTTTGGGGATTTGGGAGAGCTGGCTGGGCCAGTGCTGGTGGGTGGAGAATGAGGCCCATCGAAGTCAGGACTGGCCACGCGGTGCTCTGAGTAAGATGGGACGAAAAGCAGTGAGTGTGGCCGAGTTGAGGGAGTCGAGTGATGCTCACCATCGTCGACGACGTCGGCAGTGGAAGAGAGGTCTGTGGTGACGATGGCTGGGATGGAGGGACGGTCAGCCATTGTCGGACGTTCAGGGCGTGAGGGAGCGAAGAAAGAGCTGCATCCGAAAGTTCAAGGTTGCAGTAATATAGAGCACCGCCTCCGCCTCAACAGCCTAACACGTACACACGCACACACAATTCTTGGCGAACATCCATCCCTATACGCGACCATTGCCTCTCCAAGCCCCTTGGCTGGTCACTAAATTTAATCTAAAATAAATTGCGCAGACACGGACGTCCTGGACGCGAAACTGGCCTTGGGACTTTTGCTGGAGCCGTTCACTGCCTCACAGGCACGAGGCGCCACACTCGATGTTGGCGTACCACGAACTCATCCATTTTGAACCATCAATTTAATCGACTGTCTTGGATTCTCTCTGCCTTGCCCTGCCACCGTTTGAACACTTTGCTCGCTGTTCAACTCGTCAACGCACTAGCAGCTTTTACGGCGAGGACGGCTAACCCTGCACAGCCTCAGGGTCTGCCGAGATCGGCACCGATCTCCTGATCTCATTCTGCAAACTAATCGGCATCGGTCTTCCGGACTCGTGCTCTCCTGCAACCCCTCCATTTGCTTTCTTCACCTCCCTTTGATGTGCTCAAAAGACATGCCACTCGACTCACTCTTCATCTGATAAATATCTCCATACCTCCGTATCTCCGTAACGCCGGACACATCATATCTGACTCACGCTCTCATGCCTTACAACTCCATCCACAGCCTCTGCGTTATTTTCCTGCGGAACTTTCCCCTGATCTTTCTCTATAGAACCTTGACGCATGCATGCCAATGCCTGTCTGCCACCTCCTCTAACCCGTACTTTTCGGGTGAAATTTACTTCACAGCCTTTTTTCGCAAGGTCTTCGTCCGTTTGACGCTCGGTGTTCATTCGAATACCGGGTTTCGACATCAGGCACTTCTTCTCTGCACGTGCGCAAGTTGCATCTTTAGCTACTGGCTAACCCCGAAAATCTTGACTCTACGCCGAAGGAGATCAATCAAACATTGGTCCACAATATCCCAATGACAAAATCTTCCTGTCTTGCCATTCATAAAAAAAGTCTTGTCTTTTGTTACTACTCTCGATGTAAAACTTCGCTTGGCGAAACAAGATCCTGCCAGCATTGCCCCTCTGACGTTGCATACAACCCAGATTCCACGGGGGTACTTCTACCCGGCTCGTCGGCCAGCAGACGCCATAAAGAGCCCTTAGCCCTTCATCTAGACGCCCAATGCACTGGCAGTCAATCTTCACGTCTAGAGTTTCGTGCAGCAAAAACTGCGACAATAGCCTCTCCGAGCTGCGATTTACTGTCAGTGTCAGTACTTTGCAATCACCGAGCCAAGTAGTACACCACTTTAGAAGATCAAGGAAGGAGTGGAACATGAGATACGTGCGTCTGGTGTGTGTGTTGTATGATAAAGGATAGGTTTCGAGCACTATATCGCGCTTTGAGCTCGAGGCCATGGCATCATTCTCAAATCAATCAAATCCACCATCCACGTGGCATCAAAAGCGCCCACATGAAGCGTTCCGGCTAACCCGGCCAGGCAATATTTGACAGCTTATTGTCGAAGCTATTTCAGCTATAATTAAATAAGCTCAGATCTTCGTCTGTCCCTGACTGCAGAGACGAGTTACGAGCGAAAGTAAGTAACTGAACATAGAAAATACAGGAAAGGAAACTAGTAATGTCGTACGAGTAAACACATGAAAGAATAAAAACCACCCCCATCCAGATCCATCGATAGGTGACGCACCGATTCCAAGGGGAAACACAAGACGCCGTCGACGTTCTACATAGAAAATCCTCTCCTCGCTCCTCTCCCACCTCTCCTTTCCTAAATTGCGGCAACCCGGGAATACAAACGTCCAACACAGCCTCGTACGTGCGTCATTTGGAGCACATGCACATGCACCGTCTTGTACACTAGGAAAGTAACTTTTCCGGTTCAGATGCGGACGTCAACGAGATGGAGGGGCTGCTGTGGCTTGCCATCCGCTTCGGAGGGATGATATAGCCGCTACTAGGCCGAATAATCCTACCCATGCCTGTAAAGCGAAGGACGTTAGACCGATGAAATGCGGGATCAAATATCACAGGCGAGGGGTAATGGACAGCCATGAGATTATTACGAACCTCGTTCTTGAAGAGCCCTTTCTCTAGTGACCTGCAAGAAGTACGTTAGATTTTCATTTGGATTTACGTCAGGAAGAAACGGGGCTTACCAATGGATTGTCAAGGGTAGATAACCAACATTCGTCCAGAATTCATTCGCAATAGCAATCTTACTCCTCTTAATCTCCTTCCTCTCCTCAGGCGCATCAACGCTCCTCAACGCTCTCTCCCGAAGTTTCAAAAGTCTCTGATCTTCACTCAAATGGAAGAACTGCAAAACGACATATACAGCCCAGAATCGACAAGACCATAGAGATAATTTCTCAAGTTTTTTGGAGGAGATAGGGATGATTTGGTGAGAGCCGAGATAGTAGAGATGTTCGAGGGGGTAGTAGGCTAGCATTGACCATCCTTGGATTCGCTCGATGTTGAGGAGACGGCGGGTTGGAGGGGATGTTTTTTCGAGGGATATCATCCATTGGAATATGGGGAGAAGACCTGGGAGAGTGTGAAGATGATAAGTCGATTAGAAGGGTTTTGGAGGAGTCTTACCCCAGATTCTCCAGAGCACACGAGCATCACTGACGATCCCTCCAAGCTTCGCCCAGCTCACAGCCGCTTGACTCGTTGCGACTTTCGACAATCCGACGCGGTGTTGAACTCTTGCTCGTAGTTGCAAGAGAGGTACGAGCAGTTTAGCTGCATATTGAATAATCTAGAATCGCCAGAACAATCGTAAATTCGCCATTTCCGAGTTCAAACGAATTTCTTTCATACCATAAACAATTTGCTGATAAATATCTCAGTACATCCCAAACACTCTAATCAAATAACAAACTCACTCGCTCCCACTCCAAGTCGACAGATATCTAATCAAATGGTCCAATTTCTCCGATCTAGGAACACGAGAGAATGATCCCAAGATCAAATCATCCAGCGCAAGCTCTTGCTTTGATAATTTTGACATCAAGACTGCGAAAGATTCAGCGCTGTAGGAGAGATCGTCGACGAAACGAGGAGAGCGCGAATGCTACGACTGGGGAATCACATGGGAATGGTGTTAGGGCGGGGAAGGACCCTGGACAGGCCCATGCGTGGGAAGAGTTCGGCGTTTCTCGATAAAAGTTCCGAACTCGACAATCGCGTTTTGTTTACGTACGTCGACTCTTGACTCGAGGTTATCACTGTCGTCGACATTCAAGTATTTACCGAAGATCTCAGGGATAGACTGGATACTATTACTGGGAAGAGTCAGCCTGGGAAAGGGTAAATACTCGCGTCGATTTCCTCGGAAAGATGTGTTGATCATCGCCTTATTATTTAGATCACGGAGTCCAACTGAATCTGGCAAAAGAAAGAACCATAAAGCGTTGATTGAAGACGACCACTTCACTCGGTACAATAATCGACATGCATCATGGCAATCATCACATCGTCTTGTAGGATGCACGGAATACCTCTGAAATGCCTTTTTTGACGTCTGCCTAGGGAACCATTCCATTCACATCCACGCGAATAATGGGAGCCTTGAGCTACTTTCCCGATAGAAGAATCTTCCATTTCAGTGTCGACGATTTGGAATCAGCAAATTGGGTTTTGCTGTGGGCTGTGCTTGGACGAATTCCAGTCAAGCAGTTGGCTGGCACTCTGCAGGAATCCTGGAAACGAAAACTCTCGGAAAAGGATCCTAAAGAAAATTTAGACGGCAGGAAAGTCATATCTGGCGATATACTACAATGGGAACCACCTCTCGCGTCTATTAGCAGTATCTACCACCCCAGCGACGCAATGTTGCCTTTCGCCGCCCTCTTCAACCAGCTGTTCACAATCGCTGCCCGTGCTAATCGGGAGGTCACTTTGCTTTTGAGGAGGGATGCTGCACCCTCCCCATCCCAGTCTGATTCCCAGATCATGGAAACGTCGCAGAGGCACTACAAGGAATGGCTTGAAATCATGCTGGAGGCAAATGTTGTCTCGTCGGAGAGCTGCTGATCGCGTTTATTCTTGCGCTTGCGCGTGTTGACTTTGGAAGCATATTGTGGATTTGTTATGATTAGTACACGTTATGGCAACACTCGATCAATACACGAACATTGGATGAATAGATTTTTCCTTACCTGTGACTTGATTTATGAAAGTGGCCATGTGAAGTCAAATATAGTAGCGATTGTGTCTTTTGTCGCTGGAGTAGGGTGCGTGAGAAGAGTTTGCCGGTACATTCAGCTTGCGCTGCGAGTCACGCAACTGCGTCTACCATACATCGACGGGCCTCTTGGCTGGAGGCTATAACACGGTCTGTATTTGACATTCACCTGTCTTCCCGAGACCCGAAAGGATTTCGGGGTCTTGCAGGCAATTGGACATTATCAAGTGCAATTATAAACTGATCCTGGATATTCTTGACCAGTGTCGCCCTGCAAGGAGGTAAAGACTCGGGTAGGTTTCATTGTAAGAACGTGCTACTCATCGATGTCTGATATCTAGCTCCGGCTTCGTCATTGAGTTTGGAGGAGGAGAACATCATGAAGTCTTGATCGAAGGCGATCACTGCGTTCGGTGCATGGGTCGACATGCACCTTCGCACCCTTCGCAATCATCGCGCCGATTTGTACTCTCCTCAGCATACCTTCCATATGCCTGTTACTAAAATATCGTACTCAGGGAACCCTCTCATCTATATCGATGGAGAAAATGGCATCATCAATCTATCTCCCTCTGGGACCGGTGTTGCATTCCAGTGCAGATGATTTGGAAGCTGCAAATTGGGTTCTGCTATGGGTTGTGCTTGTACGAATTCCAGCCAAGCAGTGGGTCAGAACTCCTCAAGAACTCTGGAAACAATATCTCTCGGAAAACGATGCTGGATCAAATTTGGATGGCAAGAAAGTCATACATGTGGATATTCTACATTGGGGACCTCCTATCACGTCTATTAGGCGTCGTTTCCGTCCCGGCGAGGCAATGTTACCATTCGCCGCTCTTCTTAGCCAGCTGTTCACGATCGCTGATAGAGCCACCCGGGAGGTTGAATCGCTGTTGGAAAAGGATGCTGAATCCTCCGGTCCCTCCGCGTCCACGATAATGGAGATATTGCGCAGGCACTATAATGAGTGGCTGGAAATTATTTCGAATCCAACCGTTGTCCTGCCGGATCGTTGGTAATCGGTTTCTTCTGATTGTCGCGGTGCGTGTGGAAGTGTGTTGCCGATTTGTTCTGGTTAGTACACGTAGACCCCTGCAATACTACAAAAAAATTATCTGCACTTGATCGAGATACAAAAATTGTGTCTTCGAGTCTGTCTTTAGACCTGTCTTCAGTTGATGACACTCGGCGGATGCGTGAGAAGATTGCCTGGGCTACTTTTGGCAGGCAGCTCGATCGTTGGGCAGCGTCTACATCGAGCCTCTTTAAGCCACTTGGCTCGAGGCTATCTCGGGTTCTGGGATCGACTTGTTGGTCTCTACCCAAAAGATTGCAGAGATCGCAAGCGACATCATATTATCGAGTGCGACAATAAACTGATCCTGGATATTTCTGAGCAGCGTCGTCCTGCAAGGGGGTAAAGGCTCACGTCGTTTTCCATACGGAATTATATGTTGCTGATCGATGCCCAATATGTAGCGCAGGGTGCTTAACTGGATCTGGAGAGGGAAATTATCATGCATTCTCGATCGAAGGCGACCACTTCGTTCGGTGCATGTCGACCCATGCACGTTGGTATGGGTCGCAAGCATCATGCCGCTTTGTAACATCCTCGGTATACCTCTGTTGTATCTGTCGCTCATTACTTCTGCTCAGGGAACCATTCCATTCACATCCACGCGAATAATGGGAGCCTTGAGCTACTTTCCGCATAAAAGAATTTTCCATTTTACTGCCGACGATTTGGAATCAGCAGACTGGGTCTTGTTGTGGGCTGTGCTTGTACAAATCCCAGATAAGCGGTGGGTCGGTACACCTCAAGAAGTGTGGAAAGAGAAACTCTTGGAAGACGACCCTAAACTAAATTGGGACGGAAAGCTCCTTATATCCATGATCATACGAGAGTGGGGAGTCCCTGGGGACCAACTGTCACTTCTGGTGACAGTCCTGAGCTCCCCAGCAACGCCATGTTGCCATTCGCCGCTCTCTTGGGTCAGCTGTTCGACCACTCATAGAGCTACTCAAGAGGTTAAATCGCTTTTGAGAAGGCCAGCTGCACCCTCCCCACGCCAGATTATAGAAATGTCGCGGAGGCACTACAAAGAATGGCTCGAAATCATGCTGGATCTGGATATTCCTGATCAACGTCATTCTGCAAGGAGGTAATAAAGGCTCACGTCGGTTTCATCGGAACCATATGCTACTGATTGATGCCTGATATTTAGATCAGGGTGCTCAATTGGATATGGAGAAGGAAATTATGATGCAGTCTCGATCGAAGGCGATCACTACGTTAGGTGCATGGGTCGACATGCACCTTGGCATGCGTCGCAAGCATCATGCCGCTTGGTAACATCCTGGGTGTACCTCTGATATGCCTGTCACTAATTACTTCTGCTTAGGGGACCATTCCATTCACATCCATCACCAAAACCCTGCGAAAATTGTCAGCCGTTGCAAGCCGCAACAATGTAGCGCAAGACATCCAATGTATCGTAAGGGGGATAACAGCTGTATATATAAGATGTAAATTAGAAGCTCTGCCCAAGACGCTGGAATAATTCAACAATCTTGGCAAGAACATCCAAGACTTGGGCTCGACCACAAGAACAGAGTTGTATTGCAATCCCTTGGCCAATATTAGCTATGCCTTACGGGATATTGCTAGCACTTAACGGACCTTACAGGCCCCTTGCATGCTGTCGATAGGTGTTTTCAGGTCGTTTCAGGTTCACTCGAGCTCGCATTCAGAAATCAGACATCTATTC